>JAESUZ010000555.1:1827500-1974075 GCA_017311185.1 Proteles cristata cristata
AAACCACTTCTGTAGGGCACTAAAATAATGCAGTCTAGGTATGTGCTTTCTGGTGATCTTTCTAGAATCCCTGTCGTAATCATAGTAGCTTTATGACCCAGACAAGCAGGAAGCAAAAAAGGACTTTTTCCTCCCACACAATTTACAGGATCTCTATAAGAACCTCATAATTGACTTGATCACCTTCAGTCTCTCCCCGTCTAAACCATCTCTACATGGCCAAGAAACAAATCCTTCTGCAACCTTTACTTTAGGGGCACCTGGGTGGCTCGGTTGGTTGAGCATCTGACTCCGTCCGGCTCAGGTCATGCTCTCGCGGTTTGTGGGTTTGAGCCCCACATCTGGCTCTGTGCTGACAGCTCAGAGCCTGGAGCCTGCTTTGGATTCTGAGTCTGTCCCTCCTTTGCTTGCTCCCCCCCCTCTCTCTCTCTCTCTCAAAAATAAAACCTAAAAAATTTAAACCCTTCGGGTGCCTTGGTGGCTTAGTCGGTTAAGCGTCTGACTTTCGCTTGGGTCATGATCTCGCGGTTCGTGGGTTCGAGCCCCGCGTCGGGCTCTGTGCTGACTGCCAGCTCAGAGCCTGGAGCCTGTTTCAGTCTGTGACTCCCTCTCTCTCTGACCCTCCCCTGCTCACGCTGTCTCTCTCTCCTAGAAATAAAAATGAAACATTAAAAAAAAATTTTTTTTTTAAATTTTAAACCCTTAATATACCCCTTTACTCAGAATCTTCCAGGGTGTCCTTGCTTCCCCACATGGATCTATTTTCAGCCTCATCTCTCAACAGGAGCTCACACAAATCCTCCAGCCAGGCAGGCTGGTCGTTCACCAAACCTTCACCAAACCTTTCACAACCCTATTCACGTCGTTCCCCCCTCCCACCCTATGTTGCCTTTACTCATCGTCACGCCCTTCTTCCTCCACCAAACCTTTCTCCACTCTCCTCAAAGACTAATTTTCAGCACAATAAACAGTCAAGGCCCTTTATTATATGACCCCAATCCTGCTCCTGACATTACCGTCTATGTATCCCAAGCTTCAGGCTCGGAATGCCTGCTTCTCCCCAAGTTCACTACCGACTTTGCCCCACGTCAGCCTCCTGCCCTGGTGTCCATCCTCTGCTTTCAAGCTGGCACAGCCTCCTTCAAGATGCAGCTCATCTGGGGGCGCCTGGGTGGCTCAGTCAATTAAGCGTCCGACTTCGGCTCAGGTCATGATCTTACGGTTCGTGGGTTCGAGCCCCGCGTCAGGCTTTGTGCTGACAGCCAGCTCAGAGCCTGGAGCCTGTTTCAGTCTGTGACTCCCTCTCTCTCTTACCCTCCCCTGCTCACGCTGTCTCTCTCTCTCTCTCTCTCCCTCTCTCTCTGACCCTCCCCTACTCATGCTGTCTCTCTCTCTCTCTCTCTCTGACCCTCTGCTGCTCATGCTGTCTCTTTCTCTCAGAAATAAATTAAACATTAAAAAAAAAATTTTTAAAGATGCAGCTCATCTGAAACCTCTTCTGTGAGGTTCCCACCCACTGGGCAGGTCGCCTTCTTCTGCCCTGGGTTCCTGAAGTGCGCAGCCCACACCTCGTCCATACCTGGCACGGTTTACTGCAAATATTTAGGTCGGCTTCCATCTCCCCTGCCACACTAGGAGCTCCTCAATGACAGGTTGAGTGTTTTAACGGCTTTTTCTTTCTTCTTCTTTTTTTAATCTCCTGTGGTTAACGGTGCCTGGCACTTATTAGGGGTAGTTGAATTAAATCACTAGGTAATCCTCAACCACACGCACACCCACCAGACTCCAAGCTCCTGTATGATTGGGTTGCAGGGTTCTGCTTCTCTGTGGCTCTCAGGCTGTTCTTCATGTAGCGGGAGGGCAGTCTTTTTCTCTGCTTGCTGTTCTAGAAAGACCTTCCGCTGTCTGTCTGATTGACTGACTGTATATCTGTCTACCTTCTTCTCTGCCTTATCTCTTTCTTCTCTCAGTAGCTTTTATTTGCCAAAGAAGCCTGGCAAAGGGGACAGATATAAGGAGTCAGACAGAGAAAAAGAGAATGGTTGACAGGACCCAAGAGCACAGCCTCTTTTCACACAGACACGTTGACCCAGCTGGTCTTGTTTTCCCGCACTGGGAAAGACCCAAGGTCAGAAGAGGTTTTAAAGCCTGGTCCTTCAGCAAAGTGAGCGGACCACAGCAACCAGGTCACTTTAACAGGCTGGGGCCAGGGTGACGGAGACAGGGCCTGGGCTGGCGCCAGCCTCCGAGACAGCACACAAGACTGTTGTGCAGGACAACTCAGACCCGAGAACTATACGTGTGTCAGGATCGGGGGTTTGGGCTAGCGGGGCGGGAGGAGGAGCCTCACGGTGCGCTAGCTCACAGGCTGGCACCAGGCTGGGCTAGGTTGGGAACCTGTCCCAGTCAAAGAGGAGACCGCGCCCTAGTGTCTCAGTGACCCTGGCCGGCTTCCCCTCCTCCTAACCCTTGTTTTCCATTAACCACTTGCTGTTCACTGTTTTTCCCCACAGGTTTCAGGAGATGCAGACATTTCAAGCCAAGTATGTTCACAGGGAAGTTTTTCCACTCCTAGATGAGGGGAGTGTGAGCAAAAGCTGCTCAGAGGCACACACCCAGGTCTCGGGCTTCAAGCTCCTTTGGGCTTGTTTTGTTGGACGCACTGCTTTCCCAAGCCTTCTGACAAAAGAGACCAACCCTGCCCTGTCGTGTGCTTTGGGGGCTCACACCCTGATGCCTCCCTGCCCGTCTTTACTGAGCTAGTCTACAGAACAGCGTCTGCGTGCTTCATCGCCATCGGGTAGAATGAATGTTGCGGTGCTAGAGCACTGACAGAGCCACCCAAGGTGCCAGCTCTCCGTCTGAGAGGCAAAGGCAAGGTGGCTACCCTGGGTATCTGAACCGACCTTCCCGAAGGCCACCCCTCAACACGAGTGGGCAGAAACTTTCCGGGGCGGGGGGCGGTTCGGCATACTCACTTCAGTCTTAACAATGTGTGCATTCTTAGGACTCTCAATTTATTCAGGAATTTATGTCAAATAAACAATCAGTTGTATTCAGAGATTTAGCTATCTAGACATGCATTACAGTATTATTTAGTCAAAACCTAGACACATGCTCAATAGATCAATTATTTAATGAGCTGATGGCATCCATTCCATGAAATATCAGCTAAGTAGCTGGTATTCCTCCGATTTTATTAAAGCAAAGGAGCACAGAATGAACATTTCTACAGCATCATCCTCTTTTATTTAAAAATATATGTATTACGGGCGCCTGGGTGGCTCAGTCGGTTAAGCACCATACTTCAACTTGGTTCATGATCTCGCGGTCCATGAGCCGCAGCCTCATGCTGGCAGCTCAGAGCCTGGAGGCTGCTTCGGATTCTCGTTCTCTCTCTGCCCGTCCCCTGCTCGCACTCCGTCTCTCTCTGTCTCTCAAAAGTGAATAAATGTTAAAGAATAAAATAAAATAATAAAAATTAAAATACATGTATAGGAATGAAAACAAAAATTTCTGGAAGGATAGTTGCCAAGATGTTCATGGCAGTTATCACGATATACTAGAGTCATCGTGCCTTTTCACTATAATGTTTTCACTCACCCGCAGTTTAAAAATTTCTAACAATAAAACTGTTGCTTTTGGAAAAAGAAAAAGACAATAGGAGTCATAGTTTTAATTGTATTTTAAAAGCTGACCATACAGCTTTATAGCTATTCTCACCCTTTATTACAAATACGACCCTGGATTCTATGAAAGAGACTGTGATCTTACTTGGCTAAGACTGATGGCCGCCCAGCACCCATCCCTCCGTTCTTTGGTAACAGAACCCCAATGTTATCCTGGGTGACCATCGCTCAGCTAAATGACTGCATTTCCCAGCCTCCCTTGCAGATGCTGTGGCTCTGACACTGAGTGTTGCCCAATGACATGGGTACAGAGGTGCTGTGTGGGGCGCCCAGGAAGACCCCTCTGTATTCCCCCATCTGTCTCTCCCGCCTTCCTCCTGCTTGCTGTCACAATGGCCAAAGTCCCAACAGCCTTCCTAAATCCACTGCTCCAGGAAAAGAAGTTATGTTTTTGTTTAAGTCCCTGTTATTTTGGATTTTCTGCTCTATGCAGTCATCCCTAGTCCCCACTGCTCAGAGTGGGTCAACAGCTACTCGGGGGAAAATAAAGGAGGAAGAGGGCTTGAAATTGTAACTTGGGGTAGCCCGGAAAGCCAGCAAATACTTCCGAGATGGGCTTTCATGTGTTATTATTTAAAAGCATAAATGCTGACATGTATGCCCCTGAGGTGGGAACTGCCGTTATTTCCAGCATTAACAGCGCAGGGCTTGGCAAGTTGTTTCACGTAGAATACGTTTAACACGGGTCCCATAATTGTCACTTAATGGGTCAGGGAACCAAGAGAGACCTGCCTTTGTGTGTTAGGGCCCCCTCTCTGCAGATCACAAATGTTTCCTTTTGTGTTTCGGAAATGTAATTACAAGCCAGAAAAGCACCACAAAGCGTATTGCTTTTGCGGGGCTTTAGTCCTTTCAGTATTTTACAAGTGCTACAGCCCCCAGGAGGCAAAGCTTAACTCCAAAGACCCTTTGGGGAATGCTCAATCATGCCCTTTGAGGGACCGGTCACTGAGTGTCACACTGATGTTGGACAAGGCCTCCAGGTGACTGTTTAACCCCAGCCTTCCCCAAACTGAAGCTCTCAGGCACCTCTCTCTTGCCTGACTTATTCCTACTTATCTTTTTAGATTCAGATCTGGTGTTTCCTACCTCCAGGTAAAACTCAGTTGGGGGTCTGTCGCCGGTTTGCCCACAGCACCTACGACTTACCTCTCATAATAACAGCTCCCACCTATCGAGGCCTTATTACACATGGGTGCCTACCGGTGCTTTGTGTGGGCCATGTCACAACCCTCATAACAATCCTATGAGGTAGGCACACGTGCACTTTATAAATGAGGATATTAGGCTCCGAGAAGCTAATAACCCACCCGGACTTGCAGTAGGATTCAAAGATTATGAGGTAATGATTCCCCACTTCATCTGCCCCGGATGCAAAGTCAGAGTGTCTTGTGAACCAGTGGCAGTCTCTCGTTATACCGTGTACTTCCCATCCCTTGCCGTGTTCCATATCCAGCAGGTACTCAATAAATGTCTGCTGAATGACTGGCCCACTGTCAGTTCATTCCTATCCAACTACACGGACTTGGGTTAGAAATCACTAGATTGAAATGAAAATTGGTCCTCAAGGCTGGAAGAAACAGGTTAAACAGAAGTCTATGTACAGGGAGTGTGTCCTATAGTTGACGGAAGTTCCTTCTAAGACGCATCTTCGTATTGTTGAGGGATGAGTGGTTGGGAAGAGATCCACAGTTCTTCCTCACGATTCTTCATAGAAACAAAACAGAACCAACAGCAGTTGAAAAAATGAAGCCCCGTAAGAAACAGCAACCTGGAAGCAGGCCCAGCCCTGTGCTCTAATTCCAGAAGACAATGGCTCCAAACTCAGAACGGGATTTAGAGGGCGTCCTCGAAGAGGCTCCAGAGACTCACAGTGGAGATGCAGCTTTCGGAGGCCAGAAAGAGTCCAACCCATAAGGCTTTTCCTCAGCTTCCCGATGAGGCCCGTCCACCGCATTCCCATAATGCCAAGTGCTACACTCTTTGTTAGTGTTAAAGCTGCATTCTACTGCATCCTCATTAGGTACCGGGCACGTATTCCTGCCCTGGGAAGGATGCACAGAATCGGGCACAAGAAGGCCCTTATTTCTCCTCAAGACACTCTTAGAAACCAGGAAGTGATGCATCAGGCAAAATTGAGAGATCAGGTCTGTTGCCATCCCTCCCTGGGAGCCCTCAGAGAGAGCTTTTTCACAGAACTTCTGGCACCTTTCTCTCTCTCTCTCTCTCTCTCTCTGAGAACACCGCAGCAAGCCTGTCTGTCCTTGTGGCTATCGTGCCCTCCAGCGGGGAGACTGGGCCCTATGGGGCCAGGCACAGGAAACGGCCGCCATGACAGAGGGTGATGCCAAGTGGAAAGCACGGCTTCCAGCAGCAGCACCTGGCCTCCTGGCAACTTCCAGCCAGGCTTGGAGTTGTGCCTGAGGTTTTTTTGTTTCAGATATTTGACAACTCCCCTCACCCCCACTTCATTCTTTTCCAAATAGGATCCTCTTGAAACACCCCTTCTGTGGCTTTGTGAGGAGCCAGATAGCACGAGTCCTGACGGGCTGCCCTCATTTTACTACAGAAGCTATTTCTGACTCCTTAGTCCACCACAAGCTAAAATCTAGCCTTCCTGAAACTGCGATTTTGATTTGAGAAATGAAAACGAAATCCCTTTTCCTCTGGCAGTCTACCAGTGCTGCTTTTGTTAAGGTAGTGCATTTGTGGGCAGCTATCTGGCTCGGCAACGGACACTGGGCAGGATGGGCATCAGTCTTAGCAGTGACCTCTGGGGGGGACTTCAGCCTCCTGAAGAGGCACAGGCAGACTGGTGACTTGGAGGCATATCCTACAACCAGGTAAGGTTTGGGCCAGACACTCACCACCTCCCCAGTATCTTTCCTGTGTATACACCATCACCAAGCCCTGTAAACTCCACATCCTCAATGGTGATTTTATAGGCTCTTCTCTATGCCCAGCACCAGAAAGCCAGCCATCAACATTTGTCTGGTCTACTGTAATGACTCTTTTCCTCCACACCGCACCCCTACACAGTGTGATAGTGTCTCCCCCACGCTGCAACACTACAGTCTGGCCCACATGAGATTTCCCATCTTCCTTCTCACCTTTGACAATTCCCATCCCCTCCTGACTCTTGCTTTGTGCCCGCCTCCAACACTTACACACCTGTTTGTGGTGGTGCCCCAGCCTGCGTCTGTTCCTCACACACTAGTTTGGTGTGCTCTTCATTCTTCAAAATCCAGTTCAACGCCACCCACTTTGGGATGCAGACCACCAAACTACACACTGCCCACTTCCTCCCTTGAGTTCTAGAACTCCTTCACTTCCTTTTTGCCTCCCCCTGGGGACTGTGAGCTCTTTTGAGCCCAGAGTCTGATGTGACTTCATCTCTACATCTCTAGTGCTGATACGGCACCTGTCTTATGTAGGGACACTCCATTGCTCCTCTGTCACTACAAACTCATCTTGATGGAAACCAGACTCCTTGTCTTCAGTTCCTCTGTCTTCACCTCAGACAGCTGATCAGTAACTACGTTAGGTGGTCTCATCCCAACGGTCACGCATATCCACCTCCTCTTCCCATTTCTAGTTCTGCTGCCCTAAGGAGGACCTCACTTCATTATCCTGGACCTGAGCTATAGAAGTGACCTTCTAGGAGCTGAGTCCCTTCCTAAAATACAAGGGGATTATGTCACTCTCCTGCTCAGGATCCTTCAGTGGCTCTCCTCTGCACAGAGAATAAAGTTCAAACTCCTTCACTTGCCATTTAAGATCCTCTAATGACTTAGTCCCAACTTACTTTTGTCATCACATCTCTGAGCACCTGTATCCAAGGACTGTGCCCTCATTCCCAAGAGAATTATCACTGTTCCTTTCGATTCAGATAAAACACCCCCTTCTTTTCAGGCAAAATCAATCCCTCCATTCAAAGTATTTCCACAATACACAGTTTCTATGTTAACTGAGCACTCCTTTATTCTGCCTATTATTACACTGGGTTGCTTTCCTCGCAGACTGGCCTGCTAGACTGCAAGCTCTCAGGGGCAAGAGTCCTGCCTCATCCACCTCTAATCCTCCATGTTGCCGTGAGCACAACAGATGCTCAGTGTATTTCCATTAACCGCAAATGAATCGAAGAAGTTACGAGTTGTGTTTAAATAGGTTCACGCGGGTTTGAAAAGCACCACGGTCAGGATCATGTTATGAAGCAACAACTCTGGATGAGAAAATGACTCTTAAAAAGCTCACAGTGTATTTGAGATAACATAGGAGACCATCCAGACACAAAAAGCCACAAAGGAAAAACAACGGTCTTCAAGCATGCATGCAAAATGAAGCAGAGATTGCACACAATTTATCAAGCCCATAGAGGTGTTTTCATGCCACTGCTCTGAATGATGCCTCTAGGATTCAAAAATTCTATCAGCTTTGTCTGGAGAAACAAAGATTCTCTGAAAAGTCTGAATATTGTTGCACATGGCTATTAGATTGTGTAGTCATGACCAGTCCTTAGAGGAAACTCTCCTGGGGCAGTGTATCCTAATGGTTAAGAGCCAGACCATCTGAATTCAAATCCCAGCTCCACCACTTACTCGTTGATGACACAGGGCAATGCTTTAACCTCTCTGCCTCATTCTTTTCCTTCTGAAAATGGAGAACATAATAAATACCCACCTCATTAGATTTTTGGGAGAATGAATTGAGTTAGTATATAGAAAGTGCTTAGAACATAGTAAAACCCTGTATCAACACTGACTCTTCTTTTTAAATATACCAACTTTCCAGACAGGGACAGAGACTGTCCAGCTAGCAAGCATCTGTGTAATACCTAGTACTGAAGTACTCTTCTTTCCTTCTCATTAATGTTGGAAACTACTTTTTAATGGGAAATTTGTTTTCTTTAAGTAGTTATCATTCACTAACTGTTTACTCTTTTCAGATAGTGTATCAATTAATCATGCAGGAACACAGTACAGTAGCTAAGAGGCTGGACTCTGTAGCCAGAGTGACAGAAACATCTGTGGGTATCTCCACTATGTGATTTAATCTTTCTTGTTCTCAGTTTCCCCGTTTACAAGAAGGGGATAGTAGTTGTATCTACTCTTGTCATCCTTGTAAGGACTGAGGAGCTGGGATGTGTAACAGCACTTGGGATTTTGTCAGTGATCAATAAATGCGGCTATTCTTTTCCAATAAACAGGAACCAAGCACAAGCCATGTGCCAGGCATTGTGCTAGTTGCTGGGGATCCAGCAGCCAAAAAAGACAAAGTCCCTACCCTCCAGAGATGTAGGTGCTATTATCACCATCATCAATCTTGAAGTTGAGACTCAAAGCATGTTTAAATTTGCCTAGGTTTAAACAGGCTGTGGTTTGAACCCAGCGAGGGCTTAATCAGAGTACCTTCCCCCTTCAGTATGGAGCCCTCACTCTTTAATAACACTAGAGACCCTGCTCACTGTCTACGGAGCTAGAGTTTGGACTCCTTAGCCTGGATTCCAGACATGTGGACCATGGCATCATCTTCATATCCCTTGTATATCAGCCCAAGGCTGATTCCCAAGAAAGAAAGAGCCACTGACTGGACCACAGGTGGCATCTGACCTAAAGGCAGTCCAGCTATAGGAAGACCATGGCCCATGATGTGGCCAGCACAAAAACTTCACTCAGTAGGAATAATGGTAACCAGTGAAGCCAATCAGACTCAGTCTCCCTCCAGGGTGTGAACAGGAAACTTCAGAGAGAAGCAAATCAGTGGGAATGAGGACCAGGAATAAGAAAACACCAAAAGAGATGCAGAGAGCACATGGGGCAGTGTCTCCATTGTTGACAGAGGATACAGGTGAAGTTTTCAAGCTCCAAGTACTGAGGAAGAGACCTTGGATACAGGACAACAATGAATCCATGGAATCCCTCACCGACCCATAGACCCCACATCCTGACAAGAAGCCCCTAGTTTCCAAGAGAGCTCCTGAGACTCTGTTCCCTCCAGCTGTGTGCAGCCATTCAAGGCTCTCCAATCCCAACTTCCCTGTCCTTCTTTCTTGTCTACTTTTGCCTTACACATAACATTCCTGGGACCCAAAAAGACCTTTAGCATTCCTGCTAACAGTCTTCTGTGCCCTACACCCACATCCTTCAAAGCCCAGCCACATGCCCGGTCTGCCTGCCGCCCTCCTCAGCAGGCACTGCTCACCACCTGGGACCTCTCTGATCTCCAGTTTCCTCCTCTGTCCTTGAACACAAGTTTCTGCGTCTCCAGCATGACTCCAATCATACTGTGGGCCTGATGCCTTCTAGTACGTTGCCTCGTACATAGCACAGTAAAACCCAATAAATGTTTGCTGGTTGATTGCAAAATACCACAGGGGCTGGAGAAGTAGGTCTCAACCTTCAGTCCTAGGGGGTGATTTGCCCTCCCCTCCCCCACCCAGGGAACACTTGGCAATATCTGGAGACATTTTTGGTTGTCACAACTGTGGGGACGTGCTAATGGGATCCAGAGAGTCTAGGCTGGGGATGTGCCCAATGTCCCACAATGCATAAGACTACAACGTCTCCACAATGAAGAATTATCATGCCTAAAATGTCAGTAGAGCTGATATTAAGAGACTCTGGACTAAAGCCATGAGAAAATTAAAGAGAAGCAAGATTTGGGAAACACTCTTAAAACAATAACACACTGTTAGAATCTTTGGCTAGACTGTCTTCCTCTGAGTTCTGTTTATGATTTTAGATAAATTACAGTAAAATCCTGTGGTCCCAAGCCCTGTGATAATGCTAATTTGGATATAAGGCAATTGACAATTAGCAACAAATTTACCCCAGCAATTCCATTCTCCTCTCAATAAGCAATAATGTGACCCTACATTTTATGAGGTGGAGTTTTGGACCCCACTGACAGCACTACGGCGGGGTTAGATTGCAGTTGACGGTGCTGGCAGAGCTCATGGGCACGCTACTGCTGTTCTGGCTGGTGTGACCATTTTTTATCCAATCTATGGGCTTCACTGGGATTGTTCCTATTTACCTTCTTTTTAACTCGAACAGCATTTCTCCCTTTGTGTCGGTCACGTGCATGGCTTTGGAGAAGAACAAAGCCAGACTCCACCCTCAGCTTTGCCAGTGGCCTGTGCCTGCACACCCCTAAAGGGCAGGACTGGACCTGTGCCGTCAGCCACCGCACACCCAGTGCCTGAAGAGTGAGGGTGCTTGGGAAACATCTCTGGAATGAATGAATGCACTCATTCTCTCTCACCTCTTTCAAACTCAGTTTCTTCACCTACAACATGGAGAGAAGAGCACCTAGGACAGCAGTTGTTACAAGAATTAAATTAAGTGAGACCATGTATATCAAGCTCCTGGAACAGAGTTGGACACACAGTTTATTTAATGGCTCTTATCTCTCCATCTTAAAACTAGTAAAAATCTGCTAGCTCTTTCAGAATCCTGAAAGGCACGACGATTTCCTCCCCGAACCCTCTGTTCTTCAAAGAAGCACTATCAAGCCAGAGGAAGCTCTAAAGCACTGAGAATGGAATAGGTTTATTTCTCTGAAACTAATCAAAAATCAAAAGTTCTGCCATGATTTCCAAACCAGATTTATCCTCACATGTGGGCTTTGCATTTTAAATTTTAATTTGATTATGCACATCTCAGACTAGCAACAGGAATGGATGAGGGCCAGGATCCTGTCTTTTTATATTTCCTCAGCATTACCTGCCTACCTGCAGGCACCTAACAAACAGTAAATGAGGTTTATTAGGTTCTAGCTAATCAGGTTCTAGCTACCTGATTTCCTAGGGGTGAGGATCATTTATACAGACATGAAAGCTTATCTACTTGTACTCTGCATCACAACTGGACATAAAGCCATCAGGATGAAAGAGTTTAATTGTAACATCAATTCCTCAGAAAAAACCTCGCAGACCCCGTGGCTGCTGAGAGAATTTCCACGAGGCAGTATCCGTGAGTACATGCAGACCAGGAAGGCTGTGTGGCAGAGTACAGCAGACAGAGGGCTCCGGACCAAGCTGGGTTCAGTCCCTGGCTCCACCACTTTCTTTCGTTCTTCTTCTTCTTTTTAATGTTTATTTATTTTTGAGAGACACAGACAGACAGAGACAGAGTGTGAGTGGGGAAGGGCAGAAAGAGGGAGACACAGAATCTGAAGCAGGCTCCAGGCTGTCCACACAGAGCCTGACGTGGGGCTCAAACTCATGAACCATGAGATCTTGACGTAAGCTGAAGTTGCATGCTTAACTGAGCCACCCAGGTGCCCCTCCACCACTTTCTACCCACAACTTCAAGTCTGCATTCTCTCTTTGGTGGAAGAGGAATAACACGCCCTGCTACTATGGGCTGAACTGTGTCCCTGCCCCAACCCAAATTCACGTTGACATCCTATTCTTTTTTTTTTTTAATGTTTATTTATTTCTAGGAGACAGAGAGACAGCGTGAGCAGGGGAGGGTCAGAGAGAGAGGGAGTCACAGACTGAAACAGGCTCCAGGCTCTGAGCTGGCAGTCAGCACAGAGCCCGACGCGGGGCTCGAACCCACGAACTGTGAGATCATGACCTAAGTGAAAGTCAGATGCTTAACCAACTAAGCCACCCAGGCACCCCTCATGTTGACATCCTAATGCCAGTACCTCAGACTGTAACCTTACCCAGAAAAAGGCTGTTTAATTTTGTTTAAATGAGGTCATTAGGGTGGGCTCTACTCCAATATGACTGATATCCTTACACGAAGGGGGAAATTTGGAGCTAGACAGGCACACTGGGAGAATGCCATGGGAAGATAAAGCCAGAGATTGGGGTGGTGCTTCTACTAGTCAAGGAATACCAAAGATTGTCAGAAAACCACCAGCAATGAGGGCAGAGGCATGAACAGATTACCCCTCACTTCAGAGACTTCAGATGGAGCCAACCGTGCCAAGGTCTTGATCTCAGACCTTTAGCCTCCAGAAACGTGACAAAATACATTTCTGCCATTTAGGCCACTCAGTGTATGGTACTTTGTCATGGCAGCAAACTGATAGAGAGCCTTGCAGTGCAAAGCGGTAGCTGTTGTCATTATTATTCATTAGAGTATCACAGGCTGAACATAACATGGAGAGCAGACACACGTGTATGCCAAACACAGGAGATAACATATTGTCTGAATACAAGGCAACTCCCTAAATGGCAATCTCCCATTTTTCTGATGAGAAAACCACGGGTAAACTTTCAGAGATATACATGAAATAGACAAATGTCTACTTATAATACTTAATTTAACTTAGTTATACACACATGTAAAATTTCATGTATAAGAAAGTCATATTTCTAAACTGATTTAGAAATGTGCTTTCCAGTTTCATATTCCATTAAATACCTTTATTCTAACATCAGTCTTTATCATCCTTAGAACCGTTTTTTTTTTTTGTCATTCCCAAGAGAACTTCATCTTGGCTTCCACTGAAGTTGTGTGAGATGCTGCACTTTTGAATCTGTATATGCTAAACATGAAAATTTTACCCTCAACCACAAGTACTGTTTCCACACACCATGATAACTGTTGCTGTATTTATTTATTTGCACTTTTACAAATATTCATGACCTTCCCTGTGTAACCACAATGCTCTGTAGCATGATTTCAAAAAGGCGCATTTAAGACAAAATCTAACAGTTGCCATTGTGAAGTCACACCCAAAGGAATAATTCCTAAATCAGTGCTGGGAACCTCTACAGGCATTGAAAAGTAACCTTGACTTAGGTCATTTCAGGCTAATGTGATGTTTCAAAATAAAATAATGGAAAGAGAATCCCGTAACATGAAGGAACTTGCAAGACTTGAACGTAAGGCAAGTTTTTCTTTCCTGAGGGGCAATTCTTAGGGGGAAATCCATTATTTTAGTTCAGACTATAAGCAGCTTACGCACAGTTGGCATTCTCAATTCTGATGCTTCTTCTTATGTCCCACTGATTCTCATCCTTCAAGGCCAAGTTCAAATGTCCCTTCCTCTCCCCCACGGAGTTAGAATAAGTCTCTCATCACTTCATTCCCCACTGCACACCACTGCCTATTCCCCATAGTCTTCTGTCCTGAAACTAAGGTCTGGTCTTAACCACTCATACACAGCACCTTGCTTTGCAAAAAAAAAGGTCCCTTTTCCTTTAATGAATGATCAGCAAAAATAACCTAATTTTTTTCTTCTGATTATAAAAGTAGTATGTATTTATTGTGAAAAAAAATTCAAATTCTATACAGATGTTTTGAAAATAAAGTACATCTTCTAAAACTCTCCCACTGTTTTGTGGATATACTACCAGAAATTTTACTCTGTATACACACGCAAGCTGATACAGGTGCATACATATACATATACACACACATAGACATCGCATGCTGATATATGTGCATACACATAAATATACATACATGTATGCATATATAGACACAGACACATTTTAAACAGATGAAGAGTCATCTGTATCATGTTGTTTTGTAACCTGCTCTTATCACTTAGTAAATGATGCAATCTTCCTATGTAAAGAAATATAAATTTATATTATAATTTGTAATGGCAGCGTAGTATTAGAATATCAAAATTTATTTAATCATTCCCCTACATTCTTTCAGTTGTTTCACATTTTTAAATAATCACAATGAAAGCTTTGAAATTACAGCTTGCAAAAATGATCATTTCCTTAGGATACATTCTGAAAAGTAGTATGCTGGTTCAAAAGGGTATACTTAACGTCAGTTTTAACTACTCCCAATAACAGTGCAACAGTGTGTCTGCGTCCTAGGTTCTCACCAACATTAGCACTACCATTGTTTCTAATTTGGGCAAATAAAAGGACTAAAAAAAATACTTGTCTTAATCCCCATTTTTATTACTAGTGACTTTTAGCATCATTTTGGTTAATCCAATTTTACACTTGTTTATTGTGCAATTATTTGTATTGTATTAAATATATTTGAACACAGTGCAATTAGTTATTGTATAGTGTAATTATTATATAGAATAACAATATTTTGTAATATTTACTATATTACATATTTCTATATTATGACATTACTTATAATAATAGAATTATTATTCTATAGAATACTTCTCTAAAAGTAGTAAGCTCATAATAAATATTTGCATAATAATAATAGCTGAAACTGATTATGTACAAGGCATTGTTCAGAGTACACGTCAGCATGGTCCCACCTCCTCTGGGCTATTCAGGTACATTCATCATTGATTGGGTGAAGGCTGTCATTTAGTTTGAAAAGGGATCTATATTAGTATGTTTGAAATTAAAAAAAAGTTTTGAAATATGCTTGTATTTTTCTTTTTGATCAGAAGTTATTTATATATTATGGATGCTAATTCCCTGTTTTACTACATATGTTGCGAATACCTTTTCCTGTTTGTTGCTTGACTTTTTATTTAGTATGTGCTATCTATGACTATATAGAAGTTTTAAATTTGATTTATCAAATCTATCAATATTTCCTTAACCGTGAAGTTTTCTGTGTTTTAAGTAATCCTGAGGTCATAACAATATTCACCTTTTCATCTATTCATATTTTACTTTAATAAATTACAATGTTTTTCTTTTTTTAAGTTTTATTTTAATTCCAGTTAGTTAACATTAAAATTTTGTTTTTCATATTTATATTTTCAGTCTTGTTTTTTTATTTTTACTTATTTTATTTACTTTATTATAGTTGATTGTCAAGTTGGTTTCCATATAACAGCTAGTGCTCATCACAAGTACCCTCTTCCATGCCCATCACCCATTTTCCCCTCTCCCCCACCCTTTCATATTTAGACTTTAAATGTATCTAGAATTTACTTCCCTCTATGGTGAAAGGAATCTAATTGATGTTTTCCGCATGTAAAGCCAATTATCTGAATCCATTGACAGTTTTTCCTTTCTCAGGTCTGTAAAGTCATCTGTATGATACAAGACATTCTGGGATACCCGGGAGTCTATTGCTGGGCCTTCTTTTCTGTTCTGTTAATCTATTTGACTATTCCTGTGCCAAACTGCATTGTTTGTAATTGCTATGGTTTTATAAAGAGTCATGCTGGCAAGCTCCTCTTTAATAGTCTAGAATTTTGGGGACTGTTTTTGGACATTTATCTTTCCACACAAATTTCCATCACCACTATTTCAGTCAGTGGGAAAACAATATATTTGAGTTCCATTCATACCTAGTATGTGGAGACTCTCCTTCAGTTGTAAGAGCGGACACTTGTTAGGCATTGTCTCCACGCAGGGCTCTGTGTGGGCATCTTCCAATTTTCTCACTTAATCCATCAACAACTGGGAAAGTTAGATACCATTACTTCCATTTTACAGACAAGGAAACAAGAGACTGAGTAGCCCAATCCCCAATGACCAGTTAAGTGAAAGAACTGGATTTTAAACTCTGGTCTGTGTGACACTTTGAGTCTTCATATACAATCCCTCCTTCTAAGGATCCAGTTTGTTACTATTTATAGAAAATGCATATGCATGGAAAAAGGTGTTCCAAATGTCCTGGCACTGGCCTGAAAACCTCCAGCCAGGAAGCTGCCAAATATAAGGTCATAGGTGGCAACTGTGACAATCAAACAAATTATATTTAAAATAAAGGCAAGGGCACCTGGGTGGCTCAGTCAGTTAAGCGTCCTACTTTGGCTCAAGTCATGACCTCATGGTTTATGGGTTCAAGCCTCTCATCAGGCTCTGTGCTAATAGCTCAGAGCCTGGAGCCTATTTTGGATTCTGTGTCTTTCTCTGACCCTCCCCCGCTCATGCTTGCTCGCTCTCTCTCTCTCTCACAAATAAACATTAAAAATTTTTTTAAATCAATGGTAATAAAGGTACTACTCAAAATTCCTCACTTCCTAATTAATTTACTACCTTTTCTACTAATTACACTGTATCTGTGGGATGGAAATGCCATCTAATGGTATGCTGCATTCCATGACATCTCATGGGTAGCCTGAAACTAGCTACAGTGGTGGTATTTACACCATAGAAATCAGCAAAAGCTAGAGATCATGGCCTGATTTATTGTTTTGTTATCTAGACTTATGAAGGTTATGAAGAAAATGTTAATACTATAGATTAAATTTACACTGTACATCCTTGTAGCTGTTACATTGTGAACAGCACAAAAAATTGAGGGAATATTCCTCCAGGATTTGAATGCTATTATCTGCCTCCCTAAAGAAGTATCTCACATCATTGCCAAAGGAGTGAAGTTCTGCTATAGGTCTTTGTTGTGTCATTCATGTTGGAACTATAGCCACTCATCGGTGATATAATTCCTTTGCTGAGTCAGAGTGCAATCACCCATTTATTTGCAGTCTGATTTTGTCAAACTATGGATAATCTGCAACCACACGTTGGCTACAGATACAAGAGTTCAGCAAAACTCAACAAAAGCATTCTGTGATAATCAGCTGGCTATATAAGACTTACAATAAAGTATGTTGCCTATGTCAATATTACTTGTAAGTTGTGAGTTATACTTCTTTTATGTTACTAAAATTTATAATCAATTTTTCTCTTCGACAGTTACTTGTTAAACATTTAAAGCACACCACTGCCTAGAACTAAGGACAACTTAGACAACTCTTTCCACGATAAATTCTCCTAATTGTGAGAATTGTCTGAATTGTCTCATAATTGTGACAACTGTCTCAATTGTCTTACAGACAAAGCCCTCAGCCCTCACTGATCCCAAGAACCCCCAGGGAGGCAACATTTCAGACCCACTCCCTTCTGAAAACACAACTTCTTAAAGGCATGTGAACTCTGGGCCCATCTTTCAGAAAGCTAACCACAGGTCACTCCACAGAGTTAGAAACTCTCCCCTGGACCATGAGCTAGAAGCAAAACAAGACTTATGAAATAGGAAGCTTTCCTGAGCATCTTGAGAGAAGTTCACCACACTCTCTTCTTCGTTACATGTGAATATCTCATCATCACACCTACCTCATGATTTATATGCCAGTTTCTTCTGCTAGACGTTGAGCTCCATGGAAATTGGGATATCTCATGTCCAGGCCCTGACCAGCAAGTGTTCAATGTTCTTGAACTCATGTCTAAATGCCCTAAAAGACAGAAGAAGAGAGGGAGGATCTCCTTCACAAATCTGGCATTGGCAGAATTAACATCTATCTCACTGTGTTACTTAGTATTTCCTATATGGTTCAAGAGCAATGTTTGGATTGTGATGCAATGTCCAAATGGATGCAATAGCAAGCCAATTCAAAAAGTTGTCCAATTTTTTAAAAAATATGCTATATATACTTGTTATTCTTACTACACAAGGCACCTGACCATTATGATTAATGATCAACATCCAAGAAGCTCATATCAATAAGCAAGCTGCCTTTGCAGATATGGCTTCTAGATCCCTAAATATATGGACCAAAGACACTTTACAAGTGTAATAAAGACTCACTACTTCAAGTTCTGTATTTGTAGAGTAGAGGGAAGAACCATCTACCAGTGGTTGTGTGGCTGTGTGTAATGGGAGCAGGGCCCACACGTACAATTTTTATCCAGGGGGTATCACATCTACCTTGTTTCTGAGTATTTAGGAACCCATGCCCAGATCACCTTGGGGACAGGTGACTGAGATGCAAAGAGGTGACAGCTACTCTCCAGAACACAACAGATCCTAACAGCACTCATAGGCAACACACACATTTGACTTTGCTACAAAACCAACTAGAGCTTTAACGGTTTTCTAAATTGTGTCTGGAAATTTAAAAGGCAGGGTATGGGAAGCACCATAGTGACTCAGCTGATGAAGTGCTGGAGTTTGCTCAGATCATAATCTCACCATTCTCAATTTTGAGCTCCACATTGGGCTCTCTGCTGTCAGCACGGAGCCCACTTTGGATCCTCTGTCCCCCTCTGTCTCTGCCCCTCCCCTGCTTCTCTCTCTCTTTCTCTCTCTCAAAAATAAATATTTTAAAAATTAAATTAAATTAAGGGGGGAGGGGGATGCCAAGCAATATACCTGAGATAATTAAGTCTTGTTTAATTCAATCACTGAAATAACAGACATCAAAACAGCACCAGAACTTTCCTATAGGATCCGTACAGATATCGGTATTGGCTCACCTTCCTGATTTCCATGCTTTCTACAATTTTTCATTTCTCCTTTCAATGACTGGAAACCAAATACACAATTTTATCTCTCATAATTCTCTCCTGCTAGTAACCGGGAATTTTCTGACTTAACCAGCTAATTAAGAACACATTACTAAAGCAAGGTTGCCTTGCAAGTCACCTGGCATCTAGGGGTTAATCTCCTGCATTTACTGTCCTACCTTAAACAGAAATAATTGGACCCAGGAACCGGCTTTTATGACAACCTTCCTAAGACAGTGCTACTTCTTCAGAGCACAACAGTTAAAAAGAAAAAAAAAAAAAAAGAGCCGTGCAAATGGAGATGAATGGTACGCAGGCCACCGAGGTAATTAAAAATGTATTTTCCATCTCCTAGTAATTGAATTGTGTACAAGCTGCAAGTTAATGAGGTCATCTACCCTCGAGCACTGACAGGAAAGCAGGAATAATTATCTTTCAATTTTTTCTTATGTAGCAATTAATTTTAACCATTCACTTACACCCTACTTTCACTCTCCTCAATCCAGTCAGTCAAAGTCATGGCTAAACCGAATTGACAAGCAATTGATACGGTGGCGGCACAGAGCTGCCGAGGCGGGGAAGGTAATCAAGGGGCTGCAGCTGTTGAGGGCTAAGCGCTTCCAGGTGAATGTCGCCTGAGATTTCGCATTCTGCCACTCGGAGGACACGGGACACACAGTGGTGGCTGACAGAACATCTGGTGCCAGGTGGGCTGGGAAGAGGTACTGCTGACTTGGGAAGGCAACAGAAGGGTGGACAAGGATTGATGGATGGACAAGACTTCGAAACAAAGTGTCACTTAGGAAAACTGTTATCCAAAAACGGGGCAGGAATGTTCAGCCGCTCGTTAAACTTGCCTTGAACCTACAGCACCATCGAGCTTCTGGGAGGGTTTTGACTCCCCATCAGGGGCAGGGTCCTCACAGCTAATGGTTTTAGAATCCACAAGCACAAAAAGGGTCTTCACTCATTTGGTTCAACAAAAGCACACTGCTCTTTTTAACCGCCTTCATTCTGAGCCCACAGTTCTGGTTCCGGGCAGTGCTTGAGGGAGAAATTTATTCCAGTTCTGTTGCTATTTGGTGGACTTGGCCCAGAACGCATCGTGTTATGACAGGCAGTGGCTGGAGTCGGTCCATCTGTGATGCCAGAGCAACGACCGA
Organism: Proteles cristata cristata; assembly: GCA_017311185.1. Classification (NCBI taxonomy): domain Eukaryota; kingdom Metazoa; phylum Chordata; class Mammalia; order Carnivora; family Hyaenidae; genus Proteles; species Proteles cristata. The sequence continues at coordinate 1,847,498 of JAESUZ010000555.1, forward strand.
TGAGTCAATCAAGCCCCAGACATTCCACTCACCCCTCACTTCTCTAATTGGTGAAATGAGAGAAAACTCACACTTTTGACAGGTTTCAACCAACATGAGTAAATATTTACTAGAGAGAGAATGAGATCAGGCCTTCATTCACTTACCCTAGTCAGACTTATGAAGACTAGATAGCTCTTAATATTAAATAAGGTGGTCAGATGGCTCAATTTACATCTGTTGTCCTGACGCAACTGTTAATAGCATCTACTTTCATTCTTGAAAGTGTCCCATCATAGACAGTAACCTATATGGCGCCCTGGTCATGGGGCGGCCTGGGTGAAAGGTGGGATACGGCGAGGGCACAAGCTTCCCCAAAGCGAGAAGCCCTCCTCACTCCCTGAGAGCAGGCTGCCATGTCTCCTTTTCTTCTGTAGGTCACCATAATATCCAGCATGAACATGGCAGCCTTGCACTAAATGGGCATTGATGACTTTGTGACTCCCACAGGAGATTCAAAGTCAGTACAGGGAAGCGATGCCCCCAGGCAGTGTGGTTTTTCTATTGTCTCGGTGCTGAAAAACACAGATCTGAGATAAAGCTAGTTTCTCCATTCCTGAATCAAGCTAGCCTTTTTGAAGAATGTGAAACCAGGCAGAATGCATGGCTGTATCTTCACATGTTCCCAGATACTTGCCCAAAGGGAATTTCCTCTTGAAAATATGGCCTGATAGTTTTAAATTGAAGAAAGGATCATCCTAGAGCAAAGCGAAATTCCTCAAAAGCGATCCATTAGAATACCAAACAAACGAGTGTCTTCTAGTCAAGTAGAAGGGCAGGAGCAGCACCTTTTTCCTATGTTACTGGGACTTTTGTTGTAGCTTCATTCACATGTCTGTACATTGCACCAAGGGGACCACAGGAGTGAAGGCACCTTGGATTCAGCCTTACTCTGATCAATGCAGGGGTGACCCAGGTGGGCTTGGGGATCCGTGACAGGGCAAAAGGAGAATCTCTTTCAAAGCCTATGAGACATGTCAGTCGCACTCCCATCCCTGCCCTGGAACAACCACAGAAGGAGAGGGGCACAGGAAGCTCTCCCAGGCCATTTTACAGTGGGGAATAGCCCTCATTACAGGTTTGCTACTCCAGCAATTAAATGCACATCCGCAAACCCAGAACACAGGGAGTCGTCTTGGAAGGCTGCACTTTGTACTGTGGTGACTGCAATTTCTAGTATAGGCTATCTCTCACTCCCCCTGCCAAGCCCCAAATAAACCTCTCTCTTAAGAAGATAAAGAAGCTAGCATGGATTTAGTTCCTACCACATGCTAGACAGTGTACATGTATTTATTTACTTGATTTTTTACAGCAATCCTATCCTATATTAAAGCCTCGATTTACATATGAGGAAATTAAGTCTCAAAGAAGTTAAGGGATTTTTCCCAAAGATATGCAAGAGGTGGACCCAGGACGTACACCTGAGTCCATCAGAAAGCAAAGCCCTTGCATTTCCTTGACATCACTTCAGCAGTCTGGACTAGGCGGCTGAAGTTTTCATCCTTTCTCATTGCAGGCTGGGTCTCCTGCAGTGATATTCTTGTTACCAGGCTAGCTTTCTGGAGAAGTGAAGCAACACCCCCAGTGGCGCCTCAGTGTGCGTTCTTGATGATGTTTGTGTTAAGCATTGCGCTCTTCCTCTTCTATGGGCAAAACCCATGTAGGAGGGGACACATATCTGCCTCTAATTCTTTGGTATGACTGAGCTTACCAGGTCACTTTTCTCCTGAATTACATGGCTATCAGGAGATAAGTCCTGTGAGAAGAGAAGAAACCCAGAGCCAAGGAGAAGGACATACATAAATAAGCTGGGGTTAAGTAGTATATTAGAGTTTTCCAGAGAAACAGAAACAACTGGACACTAGAGGGAAATTTATTTTAAAGAATTGGCTCATATGATTGTGTAGGTTGGTGAGTCTAAAATCTGATGGGACAGGTCAGTAGTCTGGAGACTCAGGAAAGAGCTACGGTTCGAGTCCAAACGCCATCAGGGTGGAGACCCAGGAACATCCAAGGTTGTAATTCAAGGGTGAAGGCTGTCTGCTGTAAAATTCCTCTTGCTCAGCAGTGACCAGTCTTTAGTTATTTTTTTTAACCTTCAACTGATTGGATGAGGCCCACCTATATTATAGAGGGCAATCTGCTTTGCTCCAAGCCCTCTGATTTAAAGTAAATCTCACCCTTGGGGCGCCTGGGTGGCTTAGTTGGTTAAGCGTCCGACTTTCACTTGGGTCATGATCTTGCGGTTCGTGGGTTCGAGCCCCGCGTTGGGCTCTGTGCTGACTGCCAGCTCGGAGCCTGGAGCCTGTTTCAGTCTGTGACTCCCTCTCTCTCTCTGACCCTCCCCTGCTTGCGCTGTCTCTCTCTCTCTCTCCTAGAAATAAAGCATGAAAAAAAAAAAAACTTTAAAAAAATAAATAAATAAATAAATTAAATAAAGTAAATCTCACCCAAAATATCATCACAGAAACACCAGGATACTGCTTGACCAAATGTCTGGGCACCATGACCCAACCATGATGACACATAACTAACCATTATAAGCATGGAAGAGTGACAAAGCTGGTGTCATACCAGAGCATCTCCCTGGCCAAGACCTGGAGGAAGTAAGATTCTGTGCAGCTTCCAGCCTTTACATCATTTTTCTGTTTCCTACTCATGAACTGTGTAGAGAAAGAATTTAGGAAATTCTTTTCCTAAAAAGAATTTGTTTGCTGGAAAAAGCATATGGTAAAAGGTGATGGAAAAATGTTTTAAAGATAGGAGATAGTGTATCATGTATCTACACTGTAGGAATGATCCAGTGGAGATGAAGAGACGTGTAATTCAGGAGGGACAGGAAATGGCCAAAGGAACCAAGACCTCTAGACTAGAAGTTGCTGGTAGAATCATAGAGCCTCAGAGCTAAAGGAACTTCTGAGTTCCCCACGCCTTCTACCCACCAGAACAGCAAGGGGAAATGACATAGGCAAGGCTACCTCAGCTGGTTAATGGCACAGGCAAGACCAGAACCCAGGTCTTATCAATGACTTACTGTTTATTGAGCACATACTATGTGCCATGCATTTATTTTTACAGAAAAGAAAACTGAGGCTCACGGAGGTGAACTGTCCCAAGCTGCATGCTGAGAATGTCCGACCCAGAGACTTGAACACCTACTCTTCACTTAAGACAGCCTCCCAGGCCAGGGTTCCCCTCACCCAGCAGGGGTGAGTCACTGAGACTCTGGAACTCCTCACCTGTAGCACCTCACACCCGTCTCAGGGACAACAGGAGTGTTCTAACTCTTGGAAACAGGTCTAGACAAAGGATGATTCCGTTATCTCTGTGACACAGAGCCCCCAGGCCCTGTCAAAGCAAAAGATAAGACTAAGATCAGATCCTTGAGGGAGTCTGTCGAGAACACCACACATATGTACACAGACAGAGAGCACCAGTTCACATGGCTCTGAGAGGAGGTGAAGGGGTCATCAGCGGGAACTCCACCATCACCTGCTAATGACAGGTGTTTCACCCCCGTGCAGAGCCCTGGAACCAGTGTGCGCTCAGAAACAAAAAAGCCTGGCTTCGTTTTAGCAGCCAAATTGCCATTCAAAGAAAAGATTTCCCAGGACAACAGATTTCTCTGAGGAGAACACAAAAGCGTAGGCAGGTGGCTTCCCATCAAAAAGCATCACCCATAACTTTCCCTCCAGGCCCCAGGCTGTGTCTGGTCAGACTTGGAGAGGAAGACACAAGCTGGCTCCAAACAGAGATGGGTTTTTTTGAAATGCAAATGTACTTTTTGAGTTGTCTGGGCATTTTCTTTTAATAGATAAAAGACATTTCTTGGAAAAAGGTAAAATGGTGGTGATGATAGCTCCTATTTATGAAGCTTGGTAATAATGGTAGCTGCAGTTTCTTGAGCACTTACAACATGCCAGGAACTATGCTTCACCTGCTCTCTTTAACTTGGTCTCCATTACACCTCTGCGAAGGATATTCTATTCATACCACCATTTTATAGAGAAGGAAGTGGGGACTCCTATAGGTTAACTCACTTTCCCAAAGATGCCTGGTTTGTAACTGCAGCTGCTGAGATTTAAACCCAAGTCTACCTGATTCCAAAGCTTGTACTCAATTTGTGTGTGTGTGTGTGTGTGAGTGTGTGTGTGTGTGTGTGTGTGTGTAGACAACCTAACATAAAATGTACAGAATCCTAGGCAATTGGCTGCCCAAGAAGCAGGAAGGACTTCAGGACAGAGTGAAGTCAACAGGTCTACACGGTGGGAGGGTGCAGGTAAGGCCCCACGGCACCCCTCTGTCCTCAAGGGGCAAAGGTGGAGGGGCCTTCTGCCCCCCTGCATTGCCCCAGACTTTCTCAGCTTTCTAGATATCAGCTAGACACAGGCTCCCTGGCGTCCTCCCCAAATGCCCTCATGATATCCACCCACTGCCTTCCTGTGTATCCCTTTCTGGTACCTTCAATCATGTTTTGAATAAAACATACACCATCTGGGTACATACCAAGTATTCTTCTAAGTGCTTTACACAGTCCCCTAATGTGAGTATCATTCTTACCCCCATTTTCAGAAGAGGAAACTGAGGCATGGGGAGGCTAAGTCCTTTGTCCTGTCGGTCGTGATCCCAACCTATGCAGTCTGCTCCAGAACCTGCACGGACAACTTCCGTTACCCAACATGGCAAGAAAGGATCTTCCCATTTCCCAAGGATTCTCACCCTTATCAGCTGCCTTATTCCTGATTACAAAAATTTACAAAGCATATCAGAAATGAAGCAAAACTCCCCACCACTTTGCATCCATGACGATTCCCTTGCCGCTAACAGCAAGGTAAGAAGAAGAGCTACAGAAGCAGGAAATAGCTGCAGTGTATTATTTTTTGTTCTCTTCCCATTTTCCTTTGCCATAGGAGCTGTTCTTCCCAAGAGGACTCCCTAAACTATTCTACTCATGTGCCTCTTACCCTTGACTTGATATCTCTCAGCAATTCAGAAAAAGTCACAGGCAGGGGGGAGAAGGTGTGATCAAGGATCCACACCACCTGACTGGCCAGCAAGCTGTGAACTCTCTCATCAGCCTAACTGCTCACCAGAAGGCTTGGGCATGCATATTTCACCAGTGCCAACCAGGCTTTTACATCAAGCCATCGAGGGGACCTTTCTTCAAAAATAAACCCTCAGGGTTAATGGTGGAGTGAAATCCTATTTCTAATGCAAAGTGAGGGGAAAAGCAAGTATATTTTCTCCAACCGTCAGTTATTTTAACATGACACACAACCTGAGATGAATGGGTTCTTTAAATTGGCTTTATTGAAGAAGTTCCTGTACAAATGTTTTACTTCAGAACCTCACGAGCAAGTAAAATGAATCATTCCCACCTACCAAATTAATAAGGAGAGCTCCTCACTGCTGCTGTTTCAAACTGACATTCATCCATGTGCTTTCTAATAATTCTGCTTTGTTATATTTTATTGCACAGTCATCAAGTTTACCAAGGGTGTGTTTAATTCCAGAGGTTTGGGGGGGAATTTCAGGGTCAAGCTGGGAGGGAGGAGCCCCTGCAGCATTTACTACAACCACACTAAAGCCTTCACAAACAAGAGGATTGCTTCTGTGAGCCAAGCTAAAGAATCTATTCTTTAAAGTCTTCTAAGAGTAACACACACCCTGCCAGTGACTTAAAAGAGAGTAGGTTCCCCTCTAGGGTATCTTTGCAAACCAGCCAGTGACAGGGTGCTCCTTATCTCTTGCTGCTGGGGCTGAAAACAAGAGGCAGGAATCTCCCCTGCGGTGAGAGGGCTAAATTGACTTCTTTTGCAAAATACACAGCCAGAGAGGACTCCGAAAATACTGGCTGCTTCACTGCGCCTGCAGAATGTGCCATGGAATCATCAGGGCCCTTACTCCCCCTAACCAGACACCACCATCATCATCACCATTGTACTTACTGCTCTTGTGGTACCCACACATTTCTATGGCCCCCTCTGTAGTTTACAGAGAGCTTCCAGTATCGTAGTCCCCTTATCCACGGTTCACTCTCCGCTGTTTCAGTTACCTATGGTCAACTGTGGTCCCCAAGCAGAAGTATGGTCAGAAGGTTGGTAGTAGCCTAAAGCTATGTCACAATGCCTACATTATTCACCTAACTTCATCTCTTCACTAGGCATTTTATCATCTCACATCATCATCAGAAGGCTAAATACCAGAAGGGTACATAACAATAAGATTCTTTGAAAGAGAGAGACCCCATTGGCTTAACTTTTATGATAGTATATTGTTATAATCATTCCATTTCATTATTAATTATTGTTGTTCATCTCCTATTGTGCCTAATTTATAAATTATACTTTACCATAGTTATATATGTATAGGGAAAAATATAATATATATTAAGATTCAGTACTAACTGCAGTTTCAGACATCCACCAGGGTCTTGAAACACATCCCCTGTGGCTAAGGGGGACTACTATATATTAGCAGGAGTGGCACAGGATCTTGGTCGCTCAGTGTTTCTTCCTCCTGCATCAGGTTAGTCAGGCCACACCTCAGTCCTCACAGCAGGTAATGCTGAGTGTCCTTAGCACCATGCTCACCTTGCCCAGAAACTAGAGTCAATGGTTCTACTTTGAAATATCTACTCACCCTTGGGGAGCCTGGGTGGCTCAGTCAGTTAAGCGTCCAACTTCGGCTCAAGTCATGATCTCGCAGTTTGTGGGTTCGAGCCCCGCGTCGGGCTCTGTGCTGACTGCCAGCTCAGAGCCTGGAGCCTATTTCAGATTCTGTATCTCCCTCTCTCTCTGAGCCTCCCCTGATCATGCTGTCTCTCTCTCTCTCTCTCTCTCCCCCTCACTCTCAGAAATAAATAAAACATTAAAAAAAAAAAGAAGTATCTACTCACTCTTGCCTGCCCCACCCCCATCCCTGCACTTCAGTTTCATTATCATAAAACCCAAGCAAAAGACACATTATCTCAGGGCTGTTGTGAAGACTTAAGTATATTTTATATATTTATATATTATAATCAGAAGTTTTCATTGTAACCCATGGAAATGAAGTCTGGCTAATTTAGGATAAAAAGGGCTTTATCAAAAGGATTCTGGAGAGCCCACAGATCTCTGCCGGACTGAAAAACAGGTTTAAAGCTGATGTTGTCAGGAATAACACCCAAAGTCACATCCCAGAGCGAGTTCCTTGGAGAAACTTCTGCCACAGCCCCACGATCCCCAGACACAGTCTGGATGTTGACACCAGAAACACTGTCATGGCCACCACCTCAAGCAGGATGGCGCTGCCGTAGGACCACCACCCTCACCAATCCCCACCTCAGCACATCAGCAGCTGCCAGTTCAGAGCCTGGGGCAGATGCATTGGCAAAAGCTTGGATCACTCACCAGCATCCTAGCTGCAAAGGAGGCTGGGAAAACAAGTGTCTGGCATTTTCAGGTTCTGTAATGAGTGTGTTGCAGGGGAGGAGATTCCTGTAGTCATACAAAGTGTGTTTGGTTGCTAACAGCCAAAAAGAATGACTAATATTCACTAAGCAAGTGGAATACTTAATCCAGTACCCGATGTATTACTGGCCCCTGTCCCTTATCTCGTCCAAGTCTGTGTTGACGTCTGTCAGAACACTACATTATAAAGATCTTCACAACTTCCTCCACTTCCCCTCAACACTCTCACAAAACTCTCAGCCTATAAAACTCGCCTGTTTCCACATCTCAGTCTCTTTGTTCTTCTCCCCAACAAGTCAATGGCTGTCTGATAAACAAATCTCTGCTAAATGTTGGATATAACTAAAAATGGGTTACTTAGTGTGATTTTTTTCCCCCCAGAAACTATTTTTACAGGAGATTCCAAGAGCTATAAAGCTTTAAACCCAGTGAAATTTCAAGCAGCTGTGACCTTTATCTTGGGGAATTTGGGGTCAGTAACGAAGTCTTTTGACTGAGGTGACTACTGTTTAATAAAGAACCTTAGTGAGCCAGTGTCACCAACTCCCTAACAATCCATGGGTAAGAAACCACGTGGCTTCCCATGTTTTTCCTCACCCAGTCTTCCCCCAAACCTCATGTGATTTTCAAGGTAAGTGCTATTGCATTCATTTGATGAATAAGGTACCCTGAAAGGTTTAATGAATTTCCTAAGGGACTAAGTCTGGCCAACTGGAGAATTGAGACTGGACCTAGGTTTCCTGACTCCTGATCAAGTGCTTTTTTTCACTTTCTATAGACCCTGGCCACCCTTCTCCAGGTCAAGGGCAATCACAGTGGGGTCAGTGTTCCGAGAACAAGGGAATCCAAGAGACAGGCCCGGGGAGGCAGGAGAAGCTGTCAGGGGAGAAGAAACAGCCTCAAGATGATCTCCTTCCTAGAGCGATTTCATTTGCTTTGATTTAACTCTGAGTGTTTTCAAATGGGTTCTGATTCCAAAACATTTACATTCACCAGGAGAACTGAATATAATTACTCCCTTTGTGTCTCAAAAAATTGCAAAAATTAGGGGATGTACCACAACCACAGAAGGAATCCAGGAGCTGAGGTGGGGGGTGGGGTGGGGGGAGGGAAGCCCAATCTGCAAAACCAGTGTGAGTCTTTTTAGCAGCAGCGATGGGGAAAGTGTGCTATCTCTGAGCCCCATGATTAAAGCAACTGCAAATTAGTTTCTGCAAAGGTCTTTCCCCTTAAATTGAAAAGCACCGTGTAATGGAATTTCATAGACGCTGCGTTGGAAATGACTTCATACCTCACTCTGTTCAGAGCTGAGAGGTGGCTGCATGGCGTGAATCATAAAAGGCTCAGGCTCTTGAGGAGTTACCAAACCTTTCTCTGACATTCACACCTACACCCTCTTAGGCGCTCATCCCATCCCTTAACCTGGGCAGGGAAACAGCGAATTCAGATCACTGGCATCACCGCTACATGATTAGTAGTCTTTTCCTGGCCCAAAGCAAGACTGTCTACCTGCAAACCATGCTTTCTACCATAGTCAGGCCCCTGGGTTGCAAGTAGCAAAAGGATTGCCCAGGTACACTCATTTTAAATAAAAAAGGCTTTGGATGACTATGGGGTTCACAGGCTCTTTAAGATTTCCGGTAGAAACCATGAAGTCAAGGTGCATGAATAAATGCAACACCATTTTCACTGGATACCTGTGCTTTCTTGGGGGCACCCCTCAAAAATATAAAAATCAGATTTCCAAATTGTCAGCAGCTCTGCAGTGAATCAAACAGGTCGCACTTCAGTGTAAAGTCTGATTGACTAATATTTTCAGAGAGCCCAAATCCTTAATTCACTCATGCAATAAAAATGTATTCACACCTACTATGTGCCAAACCCTGGGATATAACAACAAAACAGCTACCAGTCATGGCTCTCAAGATGCTCACAATTGAATGACGGAGATAAGATACTTTGAAATAATGATTCCAACCAATGAAAAACCACAATTCTGTCAATTTATACCTTGGGTGGTACTGAGAGAGCCCTGGAGAGGGGAATTATACCTAGTGAGCACATCTGGAAGGTGTCCCCAAGGAAGTGACCTTTCAGCTGAGAACTAAAAGGAAAAGTTAACCTAGAGAAGAGAGGCGGGGAAAACCCTTGAGGACTAACTCCAATAATGGGATATCAACACACACCTGGTAATCTCTTTCCAACTATCTCTATTTGCATATCCTAGGCCTAAGAGAGAAGTTCAAGTGTGTGCTTGCTCTTAAAAATGATAATAATAAGAACAATTTAACCTCCAGTTACTACCTGTGTGCTTGTGCGCTGGAGATGAGGAAGGGAGCTGGTCACCCAAAAGACCCAACTGACTGAACAAAGGTTCACCCTACGTAGTAACTGATGTGTTTAGGAGCTAAAGTACATTGTTCTCAGGGCGCCTGGGTGGCTTAGTCAGTTAAGTGTCTGACTTTCGCTCAGGTCATGATCTCGCGGTTCGTGGGTTCGAGCCCCGCGTCAGGCTCTGTGTTGACTGCCAGCTCAGTGCCTGGAGCCTGTTTCAGTCTGTGACTCCCTCTCTCTCTGACCCTTCGCTGCTCACACTGTCTCTCTCTCTCTCCTAGAAATAAATAAAACATTAAAAAAAAATTAAGTACATTGTTCTCTATCTTACTTTGGGCTGCTACAATGGAGTACCATAGATAGGGTGGACTTAGACAACAGATATTTACTTCTTACAGTTCTGGAGTCTTGAGGTCCAAGATCAAAGTGCTGGCAGATTTTGTACTGGTGGGGACTTTCTTCCTGGCTTACAGATGGCCACCCTATTGCTGTGTCCTCACATGGCTAGGGACTGAGTTCTACTCTCTTTCTCTTCCTAATCCCATGAGGCCTCCACTCTCATGCCCTCATCCAAACCCAATTAGTCCCCAAAGGCCCTACCTCTTGATAGCATCCCACTGGGAATTAGGATCTGAACACGTGAATTTTGGAGCAACATATAGTCCATAGCATGCTTATTTTATTAAATTATTTATTTGCTTATCATTTAATAAAAAGATCTACCTAAGATAATTGTATTAATTTTTAAACTATTGCCATGGGTTTTTGTTTTTTTTTTTTAGTATTTATAACAATCTTCCCATAACCATGTGGCACAAATAGAGTTCACAAATAGAGTTCTGCCCCTTCCTCTCTGACTAATCTGCTAGAGTGCTTCACATGCCCACCATTTTTTTGTTTCTGTGAGAAATTCATAATGACGCTCCTCAAAAGAGTTGGGCATGAGCCCATCAGCTTTCTTTGACCACATCAGATTGATTAGATTATTTAATTAGAAATCAGGGCTCGGCACAAATGAAGGCAAGACAGAGGAGCTTTGAGAGGGAGACAAAGGACAGTAGAGACACAAAAAGGCAGGCCTAGCTAGGTTCCCATGGTGGCATTCAGCAGTCTTGAAAGTCTCAGGTGCTAGTAAAGGGAGGTGCCAAATCTCAGGTTCTAGTGTATCCTTGGTTTGTCCTTGAAGAATGTCAGTGTGGCAGGAAATGCTACATTTTGAACAAACTCCATTTCCTTTTACTCCAGAGGACACTTCTAGACTACATTTCCAGCCACCCTTTCAGTTAGATGAGGTCACGTGATTTCTGCCTAGCAAAGTATAGGTGGAAGTGATGTGTGCACTTCCAGGAGTGGCTTATAGAAATCTGCCGAAGCCTCCTCACTGTATTTTCCCATCTCCTTGATGAATGCAGGAGGCTCCACTGACTTAGAGCAGCGGTTCTTAAATGGGGCCAATTTTGTCCCCCTCTCTCCAGGAACGTTTGGTAACGTCCGGAGGCATTTTTGGTTGTCACACTGGGAGAATGTCCTACTGGCATCTGGTGGGTAGAGGCCAGTGATGCATGCAACACCCTACAATGCCCAAGACAGCCCTGCATAGCAAGGAATTGTCCAGCCCTAAGATACTGATAGTCCCACTACTGAGAATGCTGAGCTGGAGTGGGGCAGAGCCACAACGTGGGTTCTCGAATGACTGCATGGACACACACACACACACACACACACACACACACACACACACAGATGCTGACCTGTGTTAGTCATTTTAACAAGGAATAGACTTTTATTGTGTTGCATTACTGAGACTTGGGGGTAATTCTTTATACCAGCAGACATTATTTGACAAATACAAGTGATAGAGGTTAGTGTTTCAGTGGAGGACAAGTGCACCGTAGCAACAAGGTCATTACCACTTGACAGGTGCTGTGAAGGTTGTGTTACAGACAGTCAATGCTTGGCCCTCTCCATTAAGTCATGAGGCCTCACTCCACCATGGCCGTAAATAACATCAAGAATGCAGTGGACTCTCTTCACAGCTCTTTCATTAAAGACGAAGTGATGCGTTTGGGGAGAAACTCTTAGCAACTCAGCAGAGGAACATAGGAGGAACCCACACCTGCCCAGGAAAAACACGAACGGCCAAAAACGGAACAAAGGCTAACCTCTCTCAGTTTCCTCTTTCTCTCGTCCCTCTTTTTTTGTGCGGCAGACTAGCTGACAATAACCAGCAAGGTCCGTTTAGTGTATGGTCTGGTCTGGCTGTGACTAATAAGATGATTGGTTGTATATATCCTCTTTATGGTTGTTCATTATATCACCCTAACATAAAGTAATTTAATTTCAGTGGGATAATTAGGGTATTTCTAATCTAACTGATAGTCTGAATGAAATGAGATTCTCAGAGGGAGATTTGTGTGTCAGGAGACTGGTGACCTCCGGCCCCAATTTTCACACAATGTATTAATCTGACAGCCCTACTTCCCAGGCTTACTGTATCCGTACATTTCCCAGCCTGTGGGTTATAGAACACACCCGCAAATAAGATTACTTTATTTATAATGAGATTTCCTTGGGCTCGAGGAGCCAGATCATAGTACTTTAACTGAGGCCTTCCCACTGACAGAGTCTCCTTATGTTAATAGAAGCCCCAAGATGCAAATGTACTAAAGAGGGAGTGTGGCCTTGTCTTGGGGTCTGGTAGATGCCAGACTGCAGGAGAAATGACGACTGAGCCTTGCAGGATGCCTGCCTGACTGGGACAGCTCAAGGCCTCCCCAGCAGAGAAGCCTTGTGCTGGCTGAGGGGTACAGGAGACCGTTATCTCCTGCCTGGGTGAGGAAGACATGCAGTCCGCTCACTGAGCCTGAGATGCGGAATAAGGAGAGGGGCCACCGGAAAGAGGGAGCAGTGGAGGCTGGCAGGGGTCAGGGCCACATTCTGAGCCAGGAGGCCAGCCAAAATGCTACTGGTTGCTCCTCAATCTCCCAAACATACCCCCAGCGGCAGACTCACTACCTCTGTCCTCCAGCCAGGCTCCAAACCTTTACTGGTAGAGTCACTCTTTTATACCAGGCATCAGAGGCAGGATGCTGCCTCTTAGGAAAATCTGCCACTGGAAACACTTCCCACTATTCTTTAATTCGTGGAGCACCCACAGGTGCCAAGTCCTGGTCAAGCCCAAAACAGATAAAGCCCTTCTTCCCAGGCTATTTACATTTATATGATTTTATTGTTCAAGCCTCCTTGGTAAATTCTTTTAAATCCCTTTTAGAATTTAATTTGAGAGGGAAAAAGTCTGTTTCTAGGGAAGAAATATGTTTTTCGTGGCTCATCCAGGTCCCCTGTTTTCTTGGGCACCAGGAAGCTCAGAGTTTAATGTCATGCTCAATCACAGTACCAGGATTAGGCTGGTGTCTTATGTCTTTTTCTGCTTGTTTTCTATTTTCTTATTTTTTAATTCTTTTTCTTATTTTTAATGTTTATTTGTTTTTGGGAGAGCCCCCGAGGTGGGGCTTGAACTCACGAACAGCAAGATGGTGACCTGAGCCAAAGTCAGGGGATGCTCAACTGACTAAGCCACCCAGATGCCTCTCTATTTTTTATTTTTCAATTTCCAGTAAAAAGTATTTATTCAAACACATCTTATTTGGTAAGGTATTTCAAGTTCAATTTGGAAAGAGTGTATTTTATTTTCAAAAATAAACAAAGATCATCTGAAATAATGTAACACTGTATGTCAACTATACTATGGTAATAAAGTTTTTTTTTTTTAAAGAAAACACACAAGAAAATTCTTCACATCCTCAAAGAAACCTATGTCCTCCCGTTTTCTTGGAGACATGACGTCCTACTGATTTGTCTTTCACTTTTCCATTTTTTTAAGCAGCTACAATCAATAAATTTTTTAAAAAGATACACAATAACCAAGAAAGTAAATAAATAAGCAAAGATAGCTGCATTGACTTACAAAAGTCCACTTTTAAAAAGTCTTTAGTATTTACTAAGTGCCTATTAAGAATTAATATCTGCTGAGCACAACATGGGTCCTTTCCCAAGCAGCTGTACCTCACCACAGCCTCTGCTCTAAGTACTGTGGTCCCCGCTTTAGAGACAAGGGACTGAGGAACAGAGGTGCTGTTGGGTTTGCCTAGGATTACACGTTCAGTACGGGGGTGGGGGGGGCCAGGACTGGAACCCGGGCGGTCTGGCACCAACAGGCGCCCTCTTGACCAGCGCTCTCAGCAAATACAACCTTCTGCGCTTTGCAGCAGAAAACGTGTGTTCCATGCGGTGGATGCTTCCGCCAGGCTGCCTCCCATCCCTGAAGCTTCCTCTTCACTCCAGCCTCGCTGCAGCCACGGGCCGTGCAGGGAGTGACCTGACAGCACCCTGCCTGGGCAGCATGAAGAGCCTCTTGCTTCCTGCCCTGGGTGTCTCTGCCCCAACCTCATGAGAGGTTCCAGGAATCTGCTCAGTGATTCCAACACATGCACAGACTCGGAAAAATCGGGGAGTGACCACCGTGTGGGGCAAACCTTGACCAGTGAGGGATGGAAGCAGTGGGTAAGTTGCTCCCCATTTCTGTCCTGTGGGCAGACAGGTGTGGGGCCCCTTGTACGGGCTCTCTCTCCATGTGTCCCCAGTGGAATCCAGCTGCTGGAGCCTATCCTGTTGATCAGCTCAGTAGCATTGGGCTGGCTTCCCTTCTTCTAGCTCAGACCTCCCGGGTCCCCACTCTTGCTCCTTAGGATCAATTTCTAAAGCAAACTACCCATATACAAAATATTGTCTCAGTTCTTCATGGGGGAAATCAAGGCTAAGACATTACAGCTCCTTGTTTGAGGAGTTCAGATTAGGGTGACAGGTCATTACAGGAGGAAAATTCAGTATGATACATTAATAATCTATGACCAAGTAGCCAGAAAAATGACTCAAGCTATAAAAACACAAGAGCGCAGAGAAAGTAGAAAACGTAGGGAGCTCCCAGAAAGTTTTATTGGAACACAGCCACATGTCCATTTACATGCTGCCTATGGCTGCTTCCCCTCTCCAACGGCAGAACTGAAAGGTTGCAACAGAGACCCAGGGCCAACCAATCCTAACATGTTTGATACCTGGCAGTTCATTGCAAAGTTTGTGGGCCTCTAATCTAGAAAATCCAGGACCCTATGGGAATACAGAGAATGACACATATTCTGCTTGAGGGGTGGTGGTGGGATGGTCACAAAAAGCTGGGAAGAGCAGATCACTGAAGAATAAGCGGAAGGGCATTCCAGGAAGAGGCCACAGCAGAGCCGCGGCAAGCTGCTCGCAAGCAATCATAGGCAGTTTGCTGCTGCACGAGGGAAAAGAGTAAGGACGGAAGTGACAAGAGAGAAGACTGCAGGCAGAGATCTCCATAAGAAAATCTTTGTAGGTTATTGCTCTCATTTGGGGATATTTCCATCAATGGGCAAAGACACGATAACAAAGAGTGACTACAGAGCCTGGTTTATACCTTCTACCGAAGGGAGTTTACATGAAGTTCATGACCCTTAATGTTCTTCTGATGAATGGCTGGGGGCCCTGCTCATGAGGCAGCCCTCTCTGCAGCAGGGCATTCCTGACATGAAAGATGCACTACTTTGCCCTCCTATGTAGCATGCTCGGGGTATGCCGGCGCTGGTCTCTTGCTCCAAACACAGCGGACGCAGCACCATTACGGTGAGATCCCACTGGGTGCTCTGGCAGTTTGCTGGCATGATGAGGACGAGGCAGTAACCAGGGGCAAGAACAGTCATGAGCGACAGACCTGCTGCCCTGGTCCCCGCAGGCAGTGCTTCCTCATACCCTTGGGAAAGAAAAAATCCTGGTGATCCAGCACGGTCTGACAATGGGTTCTTTCATGTCTTTCTCTCAAGGAACATTCACTGAGGACAAACTATGTATCCCCACAAGGCAATATCCCAGTATATATAAATGATGAAGGTACTGTCCTGCCCATGAGGGGCTCACAGGCCAATCGGGCAGAAAGGCATGCTATTTTCAAAGCGGGTAAAGTGGGGCCAATTCCCCTCTGAGAGGAGCCCTTAAGAGCTTCAACATTATCAAGGAGTTCCTGGGTGGCTCCGTCAGTTAAGCATCCAATGGCTCAATTCATGATCTTGTGGTTCGTGAGTTCGAGCCCCACGTCGGGCTGTGTGCTGACAGCACAGAGCCTGCTTGGGATTCTCTTTATCTCTCCCTCTCTCTGCACTTCCCCTGCTCACTCTCTCTCTCTTTCTTTCTCAAAATAAACTGAGAGAGAGAGAGAGAGAGAGCGCTTCAAGATTTCCCTGACAATACTGATTTATACTCTTGACTAATATGGTGAACCGTTTCTGAAACAGCCATGCAAAGGTAAATTTCAGTCCCAAAAGGACAGAACTTAATTTGGAAAACAAACTGTTAATACCAAATTGCTGGCATTTAGATACCATCCTCAATTGTTTGAAATGAAGGCTAAGGTGGAAATGGAGATAACTGGTGCTGAGGTTTTTTTTTTTTTTTTTTTTTTAAAGGAAGAATAGTTAAATAGTTAAAAGAATAGTTATTGAGTATGTACATTTTGTCAAGCACTGTGCTGAGGGCTTCATCTCGTGAATTACCTCACTGAATATTCACAACAATCCTCTAAGGTAGATTTCTAGCATTACAACCAGCTCCATGTTACAGACAGAGCAACTGAGTCAAACAGATGGAGTAACTTGTCCTCCAGCCTTCCCTGGACGACAGGCAGGTGTTACCTGGCAGTTGATCCCCGGGGGGCCGCGTCGTTCACCACCTGGCCAACTACCTCCCTTCATGGGCTACCCTCCAGTTCCTGCCTAAGACATCTTCCCCGCCCCCGCCCCCCCCCCCAACCCGCCAGCAGTTTTGCCCTGAATAGGCTTCAGGATAAGTTCCTTCCCTGTGATAAGCAGGGCCAACGATCTCTGACAGCTGTTCCCCGCTCCTCATCATCCTCTGAAACAATCAGTAAGCATTAGAGAGCACTTTTCCCTTTACAAAGGTGATAATTAGATAACAAGCTGAGATTAAAGTAATTACAGTCAGACAGCTGGCGAGGCAGCACAGTCATGTTGAAATATTGTTGGTACTTCAGCATCTGGTTCTAATAACAGCACAGGCTAAAGGATTTTACATTAATTACAGAACATAATTTAATATAAACATATTTAATTACAATTGATGAGCGATAAACTGTTCAAGAATGACTTAACCCCTTCCGCGTGTCAAAGTGATGGGAACTTTGGGCAGTCCGCAGCCTCTTCTGCTCTCTCACCCTTCTCCACCATGCCCTTCCTCCACAACTCCCTCGTCCCCTCTCTGAGAGAAAATTCCCCTCAAAGAGGAATGTTCTGGACGGAATGTTAATCATTGATTATCTCATGGGTGTTTGGCGCATATACAGCACTACCCATTTTTAGAGAGTGAGGTGAAAAGGGGAGAGTGCGCCAGCCAAGCCAGGATGCATCCAACTGCCCTTCCTAACATGACCTCACACGGCCAAGACTAGGTTGGTTCCCCTCAGCTGGTCTTCCCCATGTTCTCACACCTTTATGTGGTGCTGGCTTGGCTTCTGACAGCCAGCCAATCCTCAGCTCTCCAGAAAAAGTATGTCATGACTAGGAAGTCCCTGGCCACAGTGGCCAGGGCATTTTCACAATTTTGGAGTAAATGTGTAATATCTGAAAACCTCTACATGAGAAGGGGCATTCTATTCTGTCAGGAATAGAGTGAATAGAAGGAATAGAAGGAATTCTTCCTTATATGCTGCCAACCCCTATCCCTCCCTACACACACCCAAACTGGCGGAAACAGGCCTTGGGTGAAACAGTTTCAAACAAACTGGGACACACAGACACAGTCTTCAATGGATAAAGGACTCAGTCATCATTATCTGCACACTGACTTTCCACATTTATAAATGAGAGATATTCAAAAGCCACAAACATGTCGTGTTATGAACTGCAGGGCTATGTTGCCCCCCAAATTCATAATTTCAAAACATAAGGCCCCATGGGATGGTATTAGGAGATGGAGCCTTCGGGAGGTAATTACTTGGAGATGAGATCCTGAGGGTGGACGCCCATGATGAGATTAATGTCCTTATAAGAAGAGAAAGAGACTTGAGCTTTTGCTCTTGGCCAAGTGAGGACACAGAAAGTAGGCAGGTGTCTGCAAGCCAGGAGGAGGGTCCTCACCAGAACTCGGCTGTGCTGGCACCCTGGTCTGACTTCCCCGCCTCCAGGACGGTGAGATGCAAATTTCTGTTGCTTAATCACCGCACCCCACCCCCCCCCACCCCCACCCCACCCCCCGCCTCCAGGCTTTGGTATTTTGTTACAGCAGCCAAACTAAGATATACCACTAGGTCTCAACTACACTGAGATTAAGAGTCCACCCAAACAAGTGACCAGGCTGCTGCTTCCTTAAAAAGAGTGAGTAGTACTGAGCTCACTGGAAAAACTCGCTGTCAAGTTTCCCTATGGGACAAATGACATGGAATTACAAATAGCCTCAAATACTGTTTTTACCTCCTGCTGTGGATTTCAAACTGTAAAGCACACATTCTCCTAAAAGCTAAAATGAGTGCTGAAAAAACAGTTTATTATTCCTAGGTAGCCAAGTGTAAGCTATTTCTAGAATTACTGACAGGTGCACACAAAGTAAAATTAGTTTAAAGATTCAGGACCAGAAAACACCCAAGAGAGAACCAGGAACACTCAAAGTGAAAACTGTTCTATACATATCCTCTTGAAAGAAGAAGAAATTTCAGTTCACTAGCACCGCAAACCTGCAATGCGGGCAAGAACTATGACATACTTTTTGTGGCTTAAGTGTTCATACAGAAGTTACAGGAAGGGGAAGTAGCCAATAAAGTCTTAGCTACTTTAAAAAGTTACTACTCTGTCATCAAATTTAAAATTTCCATCTGTTCAAAAGACACTGGTAAGAAGGTGAAAAAAATACCCTACAGAATGGGAGAAAGCATTTGTAAACCACATATATGATAAGGACCTACGAGCCAAAATATCTGAAGAACTCCTGCAACTCAACAATAAAAACACAGTAACCCAATTCGAAAATGAATTGTTACTTCTTCCCAAAGAGATATACCAAAGGCTAGCAAGCACATAAAAGGCACTCAACATCATTAGTCATTAGGGAACTATCAATCAACCAAAATAGGTACCACTTCACACATACCAGGATGGCTATAACAAAAAAGCTAGCTAATCATAAGTGTTAAAAAGGATATGGAGAAACTGAAACCCTCATACATGGCTGGTGGAGACATAAATGGCCCTGCTACTGTGGAGAGCAGTCAACAAGCTCCTAAATAAGTTAAACACAGAGTTACCATATGACCCAGAAATTCCATTCTCTATATATAGCCAAAAGAATTGAAAACATGTCCATACAAAAACTTGTCCACAAATATTCATAGCCGCATTATTCTTAGAAGCTAAAAAGTAGAAACAACCCAAACGTCCATCAACTGATACACGAACAAACTAAATGTGACATAACCATACAATCGGGTATTATCCAGCCATAGAAAGAAATGAAGTACTAACACATTTTAGAACATGGATCAACCCTGAAACATCTTGCTAAGTGAAAGAAGACAGACACAAAAGACCATATAGTGTATGATTCCACTTATATGACAAGTCCAGAATTGGCAAACCTATAGAGATGGAAAGTAGATTCATGGTTGCCAAGGACAGGGAGGAGAGAGGAAATGAGAGTTTCTTTTTGGGGGTGATGGAAATGCTCTGGAATCAGATAGTAGTGATGGCTGCACAATATTGTGACTATACTAAATACCGTTGAATTTGTATACTTTGAAATAGTTAAAAGAGATTTTATGTCATATAAATTTTAACTCAATTTTTTTAAAAAGCAACCAATATGGAAACTGGATCTTAATCCTACTGGGGAAGCATGGGAACCTATGTAAAGTGGGTGGCTCAGAGTTATCTCATGCAAGAAGTGAGGAAGCTGGGGTATTTATACACCAACTCCCATCAGTCACTGACTTAAGACTAGTTTGGTGCAATCCTTATTAAAATCCCAGTGGCATTTTTCACAGAGATAGAACAAACAATCCTAACATTTGTAGGGAACCACAAAAGGCCCCAAATAGCCAAAGGAATCTTGAGAAAGAATAAAGCTAGAGATACCATGCTGCCTGATTTCAAACTATACTAGAAAGCTATAGTAATCAAAACAGTATGGTACTGGCATAAAAACAGATACACAGATCAATGGAACAGAATGCAAAGCCCAGAAATAAACCCATGCATGCATGGTCAATTGATTTACAACAAAGGAGGCAACAATATACAATGAGAAAAGGATAGTCTCAATAATTATTGGTTTGGGGAAAACTGAACAGCCACGTGCAAAAGAATGAAACTAGACTATTTTATACCACACACAAAAAATAACTCAAAATAGATTAAAGACTTGAATGTAAGACCTGAAATCATAAACTCCTAGAAGAAGACGTAGGTGGTAAACTTTTCCTTGACATCACCCTCGGTGACATTTTCGAACTGACTTTAAAAACAAAGGCAACAAGAGGTGCTGGGTGGCTCAGTCTGTTAAGTTTCTGACTTAGGCTCATGTCATAATCTCATGGTTTGTGAGTTCAAGTCCCTCAGGCTCTATGCTGACAGCTCAGAGCCTGGAGCCTGCTTCAGATTCTGGTATCTCCCTCTCTCTCTGCCCCTATCCCATTCATGCTCTGTCTCTCTTTCTCTCAAATATAGATAAACATCAAGAAAATAAAAATTAAAAAACAGGCAAAAAAAGCAAAAATAAACAAACAGGACTACATCAAACTAAAAAAATTCTGCACACACAAGAAACAATCCACAAAATGAAAAGGCAACATACTGAAAGGGAGAAAATATTTCCAAATCATATATCTGATAAGGGTTACATCCAAAATGTATTTTAAGACTCATACAAATCAATAGCAAAAAAGTGAACAATCCAATTAAAAAATGGGCAGACGATCTGAACAGACATTTTTCCAAAGAAGACATACAGATGGCCAACAGACACACGAAAAGATGCTCAATATCACTAGTCATCAGGGGAAAATGCAAATCAAAACCACAAGGAGATATCACCTCATACCTGGTAGAATGGCTATTTCAAAAAGACAAAGAGCAACCATTGGTAAAGATGTGGGTAAAAGGGAACCTTTGTGCCCTCTGGTGGGAGTTTAAACTGGTGTAGCCACAATGGAAAACAGTACGGAAGTTCTTCAAAAAACAAAAAATAGAAATAACATATGATCCAGCAATTCTACCTCAGGGTATTTATCCGAAGCAAACAAAAACACTAATTTGAGAAGATACATGCATCCTTGTGTTCATTTCAGTATTATTTACAACAACCTGGGTATGGAAAGAATGTGAGTGTCCACGTTGGAAGGATGAGCAGATAAAGAAGATGGAATATTACTCAGCCATAAAAAGATGAAACATTGCCATTTGCAACAACATGGATGGACCTTGAGGCTATTATGACAGTGAAATTAAGTCAGAGAAAGATAAATACCATATGAACTTGCTTATATGTGGAGTCTAAAAACAAAACAAAACTCACAGATACAGATAACAGAATGCTGGTGCCATGGGGGAGAGGAGCTGGAGAGTGAGCAAAATAAGTGGCGGGGGTCAAGAGGTACAAGTTTCCAGTTCTAAGATATAAGTCATAGGGATGTAATGCACAGCATGGTGATTATAGTCAATAATAAAGAATAAATCTTAAATGTGTCCATCATGAGAACAAAACCAAGTTTTTGTAATTTTGTATGGCGATGGATAGTAATTAGACATATTGTGGCAATCACTTCACAGTGTATACAAATATCGAGTATTATACAAACACTGTACACCTGAAGCTAGTATAATGTTTTATGTCAATTATACCCTCAATTTAAAAAGTCTCTGTAAAATGTCTCACAATGCTGGAAGCAGAGAAAGCACTCAAGAAATGAGTTACTTTTATAGAAGACTCCACATAGTTAAAGAAGTTGCTCAAAACTGCACAGCTAACTCAAAGTGGAGGTAGGATTTACTCAGATGTCTACACGACACAATCTTTCATAAAGAGAATTAACATGAACAAATATATACTAACCAATTGCAAACACACACATCAGATGGCAATCGTGTCATGGTGGCACTCAGAGGCTGTAACAGCATCTTCATACCCTTACTCTCTCTCTTCCCCCTTATGTGCCCTATTTGGGGGAAGCAGCTGCTTTTCTCACAAAAAGGCCCGAGGGCTGATGTTATCGTCTGCTCAAGTCTGAATACATGTGGTTTTTTGTGTAGATGCTCATTTGAGATTCAAAGCCTGCACATTTGCTGACAATTTAGTGCAAAGGACCAAGACACACGAACACCTGAGGCTGCAGGAGCGACAGGGCAACACTCTCCTCACTCACACCTTGGTCTTCCTGTTCTCCTCTTGAATAATCTGACTTTCAGTTGGCTCATCAAAAAGGGTGCACTAGACTAGCAGAAGAAAATGGAAGGAATCTCTTCCCAGAATGCCCCGCATGAACTCCCAACTGAGAGGGCTGACTTGAGGACACGGGGCTCAGAACCCAAGCCTACCTGTCAGGTAGTGGTTTATAACAGTGTCAAAGTAGCTGTAGTACACGACATTGTTCACATGGCCGTACTGGTCATTGTCCTGCCACCTCGTCTGGATGGGTAAGAAGTACCCATAGGCCTCCTGGTGTCGATGACAATCCTCAACTCTCTGTTTCTTGGATGATGTACCCAAGGAACGGACATTCCTAGGGAGCAACCTCGAAACCCAATAGGTCATAGTTGGAGATTGCCGTCTCGGAACAGACTTTCAAGAAGACACCAACAGAGAGTAAGGACAGTGTGCAGAAATCTTGATTTCAGTTTTACAAAAGCAATTTCATTCCATTTTGGCCATTGGTTTCAAAAGGAAATTAGATTTGTTTTCTATGAAATAAATCTTCCCTTATAATCCAAGTCTTTGTCACAAACCTATTTACTTTTTTTAAAGGACTCCTTACTAAAAAGGCTTTTGCAAACACTGACAGAAACAAGGGAAGCCTCTGTTTGAATCTGACTAGTAGTAATTTAAAGTATATTTGTATGGAAGTCTTCTGTTCTACCAAGTATTTCTGAGGCAGGTACTGTAGATTCCCGTGGTTCATCACTTACATATAACACCCAGTGCTCATCCCTACAAGTGCCCTCCGCTATGCCCATCACCCATTTTCCCCCTCCCTCACCCCCCATCCACCCTCAGTCTGTTCTCTGTATTTAGGAGTCTCCTATGGTTTGCCTTTCTCTCTGTTTGAAACTAATTTTCTCCCTTCCCTTCCCCCCATGATCTTCCGTTAAGTTTCTCAAATTCCACATATGAGTGAAAACATATGATATCTGTCTTTCTTGGACTTCAATTTCACTTAGCATAATACCCTCCAGTTCCATTCACGTTGTGGCAAATGGAAAGATTTCATTCTTTCTTATGGGCAGGTACTGTTTCTGATGAAATCTGTAACACCACTGAGGGCATGATGATAAAACTCGGGCAACCAATATAAAATAAAATGTTTTCCAGAAAATATTATCAACTGGACCTACCAATGATCAGGGTTTTCATATATATGTATTTTTTTGAGAGACATCATGAGCAGGGGAGGGGCAGACAGAGGGAGACACAGAATCTGAAACAGGCTCCAGGCTCTGAGCTGTCAGTACAGAGCCTGACGGGGAGCTCGAACTCACAAACTGTGAGATCATGACCTGAGCTGAAGTCTGACACTTAACCAACTGAGCCACCCAGGCACTCCCAGGGTTTTGTTGTTTGTTTTTTTTTTAAGTGTATTTATTTTTTCTTAGAACAAAAGTAAATTTCCAAAAATGGAAACAATTTTAAGTATGCATAATGAAGGGAGGGAAACACCCAACAACCCAACAATACCAGCTATATGCATTATTCCAGTCTTATCTCTATATATCTGTATATATATCCTTAAATTGGACCACACTGCAGATGTTGTGTCATAATCTCTTGGGCTTGACAAAAGATCATTATGTTTAAATATTCTTCCATATCATTTGTAATGTTGAATTCCATAATATTCCATTGTATCGAAGCACCACAATTTATCAAATCCTCCGTTGTTGCATACTTGGGATTTTTACTCCAATTTTGTTGACTGGGATTAGAACCTGTGTAAATAAATCTTCACACACATCCATGATTACTTTCTCAGGACAAACACCTAGAAGCAGAACTGCTGGGTCAAAGGGCAAAGGAAGTATTAAAGATTTTGATGTAACCCAATGCCCTCTGGAAAGGTGGTACCAACAGACCCCCTCCCCAGCAGTGTTTGAGCAGGCCCATTTCCTTGTGGATTTTAAAATGCTTTGTTGATTTGCCTGTGTCCTCTCATTTCTGTATAAATTCAATGAAATGTGCTAAGTGGAGACGTGACTGGTGCTGCTAGCTAGAATAGAATACCTAGTATCAGGATAACCCCTCTATTTGAGAACCACTCTAAAAGTTAGATAAAATGTAAAAGAAGAGCTTCTTGCAGCTCTGGGAAAATAATAAAGGAGGCAGGACTTTACAGGCTGTAACCCTGGGGACAGGGTAATACACTGATGAAACCTGCACTCACCACCGCTATTTCTCATCGGGGTATTTGCCAGCTCACCATGTGGATAATAAAGGCTCAGGACAGCAGCAACGTATCACTCATGGTCTTGCCATGTTGGTAGAAAGGCCAAAAAGTGATAAGCCAACATCCTGGAGAAGGGTGAGCTGCAGAGAAGTGAACCTGGTGGTGCAGATTCCCCTCAGGGCATCCGCTCACTCCTCCACTGCCTGTGCTCTGATGAGACAGATGAACCAGCCGCAAGCAACTACTGCAAGGCCAAACACCCAAAGAGAAAATGGGAGTCTCATTGTGCTGAGGGCACAAGAAACAGTTTTCAGGGCTGCTGAGGAGGAGGGCAAAGACCCCAGACCTTCAGTTCCAATCCAAGCAGGACTCCCTTACCATGAGGACAAACTTTATTTTATTTATTTATTTTTTTTTTTACAAATAGTTTATTGTCAAATTAGTTTCCACATAACACCCAGTGCTCAGCCCCACAAGTGTCCTCCTCCATGCCCACCCCTCCTCCCCCCCACATCCACCAGTCCTCAGTTTTTGTCAGCATTCAAGAGTCTCTCATGGTTTGCCTCTCTCCCTTTCCCCCACCATTTCCCCCCTTCTTCTCCCCCTCGTTCCTCCGTTAAGCTCCTCCTAATCCTCCTATACGTGCACACATATGATATTTGTCCTTCTCTGCCTGACTTATTTCGCTCAGCATAACACCCCATGAGGACAAACTTTAAATTGAGCACCTTGATCAAGCTCATCTATGCCAACATCATCTGTCAACCAGTAGGAAATGAAATCATCTATAAAGGAAAATAACACCACCTATGGCCTCTACACCTTTTCATATGCAGAGTCTGGCCTTCAGTCAAAACCTACCACGCCTACTAGGAAAGAGGAACAAATGGGCAAAACCCAAAATTATTTTTTAAAAAAGACAAGAGAAGAGACTCACAGACTCACACAGATTTTAAAATAACCATGATTACCAGGCATCACAGGTAAAGGGCTAATATCCATCCTTACTACATAAAGAACTCTAAAATTGAGGGGGTTAAGACAAAAAAAAAATAGAAAAATAAGTCAAAGTCACAAAGACACAACTCACAAATAAAGACTTAAAAGGTCTTTTTAACCTTTAAACAGATGAAAAGATGGACTTCAGTCATAATAATAGATATTACAACTATGCTGAGTTACTGTTCTTCAGTGATCAAATTTGGTAAAAATACAAAGCTTACCAGTACATTTTCCTGACAGGAGCGTAAGGCAAGAGACATTCCTACATATTGCTGGTGGGAATGTCCCTGACGTTTATGGATGGAGAATTTGACAATATGTAACAAAATCACGAGTTTACCTTTTGGCTCATATCTAAGAATTTACCTTGAAGGTTCAAGAATACAAAAATATATATGAGCAAGGAACTTCACTATTTGTTATTGAAAAATATTGGGATAAAATATACACAGAAGATTGGCTGAATAAATTATGGTACATTCACACGATGGTGTATTATACTGTTGTAAGTAAAAACTAAAGAAGGTGTTGATTGGGGCACTTGGGTGGCTCAGTGGGTTAAGCACCTGACTCTTGATATCAGCGCAGGTCATGATCTCGTGGTTCGTGGGACTGAGCCCCACATCAGGCTCTGCACTGATAGTGCAGAGACTGCTCAGGATTCTGTCTCTTTCTCTTTCTCTGCCCCTCCCCTGCTCATGCTCTCTCCCTCCCTGTCTCTCTTTCTCTCTCAAAATAAATAAATAAACTTTAAAAAAAATGAAAAAGGTATAATATAGAGTGATTTCCAGGATATACTTGCTGTCAGCCAAAATAAGCAAAGTGTGAGAAAACATACAGAGTATCCTACTTTTGTGTAATAAAGAAGAGAAAATAAGCTCTTTCCTGGGTGATACTGGTTAGCGGGGGGAAGGCAGAGGGAGAGCACCAAGATAGCACCCTCAGCCCATGTTCCTTGAAAGCAGCTCCACAGGCCTGTAGCTGTATGCCAAACCTAAAGCCTTCTCAGATCAAAGCTCTAGGACAAGCAAAGAGGTCTATTTCACAGGACTGTGTGCTGTAGTCTGCTATCTGTGCAATGTCCTGTGGGTGGCACCCTGACAAAAACGGTCTTTCTGACTGCCATAGTCTCCTGGGACCCAGGAATGCAACCCCCCACCCCAACCCTGGCTACTAGAGTGAGGCAATCAAGAGGTATCATCTGGGCAGCAGCTGCAGAAACCAAGGGACCAAATACATGTAAATGCTCTCTTCCAGAAAATGCTGGTGTCTTAGAGTATGGCAAAGGGACGGCGTAAAGATGGCCAGCTAGTCTCTATCCCCAGAGTGTTCCAGCAGGCTACTAAATGTGTTAAATTAGATGCCTATCCCTCAGGCTGATGCTTTAGTAAGATAATATAAATGTGTTTATTTATATTTACAGAAAGAGACTCCAGAAGGTTGAACATGAAACAAATGAGGGTACATTAACAAGGTAGATGAGGGGACGCCTGGGTGGCTCAGTTGGTTAAGCATCCAACTCTTGATTTCAGCTCAGGTCATGATCTGATGGTTTCCTGGGCCCAAGCCCCACATTGGGCTCTGTGCCGGAAGCATGGAGCCTGCCTGGGATACTCTCTCTCCTTCTCTCTCTTCCCTTCCCCCACTCACATTCAAAATAAATAAACGAACTTAAAAAAAAGGTGGATGGGGTGGAAAAGGAAAAGTAACACTCCTCTGAATATAGTATTTTGTATAATTTTGAGTTTGGAGACCATGTTAATGTTTTACATACTCACAAAGATGATGATGATAATGATGATGACGACAATAAAGTTAAATTAACAATGATGGAAGAGGAAGAAATATAAACAGAAACAAACAAGCCCAACTATATATTAAATGAATAACAATCACACTGAATGGAAAAATAACTGCCTTCAAATACAGAGTTTTGACTATATATCCTCAGTCTAAAGACAAAAATCTTTTAACAAAATATTCGAACATTGGTTAGTGCATGTTTTTTTATAGTGGTAGGGTTTAGCAATTCTGAGACTGTTTTCTGTGAATCCAAGACTGGTAAAATGAGTAGATATGCCAAGAATAATGTGAGCCAGGTTTCTCATTTGGAGAAAGAGTTACAAACAGACAGGAGAAAAACTAAATTGAACTTTCTGGTGTTGGAGTATCAATATGAACTCAGAGATAGAAATAGAGATTTCTTAGCCCCATTGAGCGTAGACACAATGGCACTGCAGTAGCAAAATGATTATATTTAAGTATCCAGATCTTAGGCTCTAAACTCTCCACAAGAAGAAACCAGGATGCCTTAAGAAATGACTTATTCTAATGCTGGGGCAGATAAAATAAAAGATGGTCCTAGAACATCTCATTGTGCCAGAAAGTAATGTTCAAAGAAGATGGCAAAAATGCATAGGAGCCTGCCTGAGGAGCTTCGAAATGGCCAATTCTGGAATATATTCACATCAAATTTAAAAATGAGATCAATGGATTATAACCTTCTCAATTAAATAAGAATTCTTGGAGAATCCTTGGTGGCTCAGTCAGTTAGGTGTCCAACTCCTGATTTTTGGCTCAGGTCATGATCTCACAGTTCATGAGTTCAAGCCTCATGTCTGGCTCCATGATGACCGTGTAGAGCCTGCTTGGGAGTCTCCTTCTCTCCCTCTCTTTGCCCTCCTGCACCCCTCAAAATATATAAATGATCTACAAAATTTTTGTTCAAGAATTCTAAAGTCTGCTAAATTAATAAATGGGGTTGAAGGAAAAGCTATTCTTTACATAAGCATGCCAAGCAATAAATGTAGAAAGGAAAATGGATTTAGAAAATCATCATTTTGCAAATACCATAGTATAACTGATTTAGTCATGAACCACTGACGGATGCTAAAATATACAAGTTTGGTGAGGAACATAACATCTATATGGTCCCCAATATCTCTCTCAAAAATTATTCATTACAAATCACTAACAGTAACTTTATGATGCATCACACACAAAGACAGTAGGATTTTACCAAGTTATCCAAGTCAGTAACACCCACAACAAACCAATAGACTGACACAGACACAGTATCACTTCTGAGTTCTTTCTGGCAATAATGCATAAAATGAATCTAATCATGATAGAACATCAGAAAAACCAAAACTGAGGAACATTCAAAACGTAATTGTTGTATACTCTTAAAAAATATCAAGGTCATGAAAGACAAATACGGGTAGAAGAATTATATTGCTAAAAAGAGACTGAATATCCATGACAACTAATTGTGATGTGTGATCCTAGATCACATTCCAGACTGGGGAAACAATGTAACTCTAAGGGATATTTTTGGAACAACTAATAAAATTTGAGTTTACACTGTAGATCACGTAATAGTATTGTGTTAATATTTTTTTTAATTTATATTTTATTTACTTCTGAGAGACAGAGAGAGAGCTCATGAGCAAGCAGGGGAAGGTCAGAGAGAGAGGGAGACACAGAATCTGAAACAGGCTCCAGGATCTGAGCTGGCTGTCAGCACAGAGCCCGATGCGGGGCTCGAACCCACAAACTGTGAGATCATGACCTGAGCGAAAGTCGGATGCTTATCTGACTGAGCCACCCAGGTGCCTCAGTATTGTGTTAATATTAAACTTCCTATTTTTGATAGTTGTACTGTGGTTATGTAAGATGAACTCCTTGTTTTTAGTAAATACAAACTGAAGAATTTAGGAATAAAGAAGATAGCATCTGCAACATCCTGTCAACTGGTTCAGAAAGAAATAATGTGTGTGAATGAGGCAGGGGATAGCACCTGTGCATGGAGGAAAGGAAGATAAAGCAAGTGGAGGAAAATGGAACACATTTGTGACTCTAGGTAGAAGATATGCTGTAATGTTTCCATCATTCCTACAAGTTTTCTATACATTTGAAATTTAAAAAAAATTAAAGTTGCCCCAAAAGGCTATCATTAATATGTTAAAAAAAAACAAAAACATAAAACATTTTACCATTTTACCAGAGCACTGGAACCTATGGAATACAATCACTGTATTATGAATTCAATAGGTAGGTTAAAGAAAAGATTAGTCACAGTAGAAGAAAAAATGAATTAACTGGAACATAGGTCTAAATATTCAGATTGAAGCCCAAATGGATAAAAATATTTAAAATACAAACAAGCATAACTGACACATATAGGACACCACTTTTTTTTAAGAGACATAATTGTTGTAGATAGGTTCTAGATAAACAGGAGGCAGAAAATGGGTAAGAATCAATATTTGAAGAGATACTGACAGAAAGGTTTCCCAGACTAAAATATATGGAGACAAGATTTGAGAATCTTTATAAATCCAAGCTAGTTAAGTTAAAGAAAAACAACCATAACAAACCTGCTGAAAACCAAAGACAAAGAGAATCTTGAAGAAAAAAGAAAAGATACTTTACCGTTAAAGCAACAGCAATAAGCTGACTTATTCAATGGAAAAGATGGAAAACAGAAGACATAAACATGGCACCTTTGTAGTTCTTAAACAATTGTAAAGCTAGAATTCTACACTCAGAGAAAATATCCTTCAAAAATGAAATCCAGAGGCACCTGGGTGCTCATTCAGTTCAGGGTCTGACTTTGATTCAAATCATGATCTCAGGGTTCATGAGTTTGAGCCCCTGGTCGAGCTCTGTGCTGACAGCTCAGAGCCTGGGGCCTGCTTTGGATTCTGTGTCTCCCTTTCTCTCTGCCCCTCCCCTGCTCATGTTCTAGCTTTCTGTCTCTCTCAAGAATAGATAAAAACATTTTTAAAAAATGAAATCCAAATAAATAGCCATTTTAACAAAAACTGAGAGAAATCATCCCAGAAGATCTACACTAAAAGAAATGCTGACGGGTACTCTTTAAATGTTTATTTATTATTTTTGAGAGAGAGAGGAGAGAGAGAGAGAGAAAGAATCCCAAGTAGGCTCCACAATGCTAATGCAGAGCCTGACAACATGGGACTGGATCTCACAAACCATGAGATCATGACCTGAGCAGAAACCAAGAGTTAGATCCTTAACTGACTGAGCCACTCAGGTGCCCATGAAAGGTACTCTTTAAAAGTGAGGAAAATGATTCTCAATGAAAGCACAATAATGCAGAAAAGAATGAAGAGTGGTGGAAAGGATAAATAAGTAGGTAAATTTAAATTAATATTGACTGCTTAAACAATAACATTAATAATGTCTTATGAGGTTTAAAATATATATGTATAATATAAATATATAGATAAAAACAGATATTTAAAATATTTCTCAGCAGTAGCAAAAGAGATAGTGGAGTAAATTCAGTTATAGTGTTATAAGGTCCTTGCATTTTTCAATAAGTGGTAACAGTCCTAATTTAAGTTTGACTATAAGTCCACAATGAATGTTGTAACCTCTAGGATAATCACAAAAATAACAGAAAAAGAATATTTAATTAACAAAAAGAAAACTGAGCAATAAGAAATACATTTTCAAATCTAAAAGAAGGAAATATGTATAATTAAATGACCAAAAAACAGATGAGACAAAAAACAAACAGTAAGGTAGGAAAAAATAGCAATAATTATATTAGTTGTAACTAAATACTCCAAATAATAGTTAAACATTGTCAGAATGGATTTTTTAAAATCCAAATACATGTTATTTAAATATAAGGACACAGAAAAGCTGAGAGTAAAAAGATGGAAAACATACAAACAAGGATGGTGTAAATGTACTAAAAACAGACAGAATAGATTTTAAGGTAAGAAGTGTTACTACATATAAAGAAAAACTTTTGGTAACGATAGGTCAATTCAACATGATCTCATAACATAGCCTCAAATATACCAAAAACTAACAAAGGAGTAACAGACAAATTCCCAATCCCAGTGGGCAGCTTTAATACACCTCTCTCACTAGCTGAAAGAACAAGTAGAAAAGAAATTAGTTAAAATACAGAAAAGTATAACAGTATGACCAACAAACTTAACATAGCACCGATAATTATAGAATATACTTTATTTTCAAATATCTATGGAATAGTTATGAAAAACAAACAAACGAACAAAAACATTTACCAGGGCATAAAACAAGTAACAACAAATTTCAAAGAATTAAAATCAGACTATGCTCTCTCACCACTGTGGAACTAACCTAAAAATCAATAACCAGGAAAAAACTTTGAAAATCCTTAAATGCCTGAAAATCAATTAATAAGTTGTAAATAACCTATTAAATAAGAAATCACAATGGAAATAATAAAACATTTTCAACAGAATAACAATGCAAATATGGCATAAAAACTTGTGCGATACAGCTCTTCCATATTTAGAGAAAATATAATAGTTAAATGAAAATTTAAGGATGAAAATCAATGATCTAAGAATCCATCTCAAGAAGCTTAAAAAAACAGTAAATTAACTCAAAGAAAATATAAGAGAAATAATAAAATTAAGGACAAAACTGATTTAAATAAGAAAAAAAAGTATAATAGTGCAGAGGTCAATAAACTTTTTTGGTAAAGGGACAAAGGGTAAATATTTTAGACCTTGTGGACTATATGATCTATTACAACTGTTCAACTCTGCCATTGTAGTACAAAAACAAGCACAGAGAGTACATAAATGAATGGATTTTGCTGTGTTCCAATAAAACTATATTTACAGTGATGAATAATGAATAGATGAGTGATGAGCAGATTTGACCCAGAAGCCATATTTTACCAATCCCTCTAATAGAGGAATACAACAAAACAAAAAGTTGCCTCTTTAAATAAAAAAGAATGGATAAAATGCCAATAATACTATAAAAGGAAAAAAGGCATCACTACAGATCATACAGGCATCAAAAAGATAAGAGATATTATAGGGGTGCCTGGGTGGCTCAGTTGGTTAAGCATCTGACTTTGGCTCAGGTCATGATCTCACAGCTCATGGATTCAAGCCCCATGTCAGGCTCTGTGTTGACAGCTCAGAGCCTGGAGCCTGCTTCAGGTTTTATGTCTCCCTCTCTGCTCCTCCCCCACTCACACTCACACACAGGCACTCTCTCTCTCTCAAAAACAAATAAACATTTTTTAAAAGATCAGGGATTATAAATAACTTTAAACAAATAAATTTTATAATTTTGATTAAATGAACAGATACATTTTTTAAAATACTAACTTACTGAAAGTGACACAAGAAAAAATAGCCCAGAGAGTTTTATGTCCATTAAAAATAAGAATCTTTCATTAAGGGGGACCTGGGTGGCTCAGTAGGTTAAGTGTCCAACTCTTGGTTTTGGATCAGGTCATAATCTGTGAGATCAAGCCCTGTGTTGGTCTCCATGCTGACAGAACAGAGCCCGGTTGGGATTCTCTCTCCCTCTCTCTCTGCCCCTCCCCTACTTTCTATCTCTCTTTCTCTCTCAAAATAAATAAACTTTCAAAGAAAAGGAATCTGTCATTTAAAGCCTATTCATAAAGAAAACTTCAGGCCCAAATGACTTCATAAATAAATTCTTTAAACATTTCAAAAAGAACCAGCACCCATCTTATACAAATTATGCCATAGAATGGATAAACTAAAAATACTTTGAACTCATTTTATGATCCTTATAACAAAACTTACCAATAAATACTTATTGCCAGAAAGGAAAAGTAGAAGCCAATCTCTTTCATGAATATAGAGGAAAAAAATCTGACAAAATCAAATAAAAATAATAGCAGATCAAATCCTATGATATAGAAAAAGAATAGATCTCAACTAAGTTAATTTATAACAGTAATACACGGCTGGTTTAACATTTGAAAATCAATCACATAATTTACTCCATTAACTAAGAAAAATTATATAGTCACTAAATAGATGTCTCCCAAAAAGAATTTGATGAGATTTAATGTCCATTCATGATGTTTAAAAATCTTGACAAACTAGGAATAGAAGAAAATCTCCTTTTCCTCTGAGATTGAGAATGAAACAAAGGTGTCTGAAATCATCACTTCTATTAGGCATTATAATGTTTAATGTGCTACTAAACATTATCATCATTGTAATTCAATTAAGCATGGTGGTCCAAAGAAAATAAATTAAAATTATTTTTAAAAATCTGTGTCATTGATCATTAATGATATAATTGTATAAATAAAATATTCAAAACAATCTACAATAAACTATTGATTAAAAAATGAATTTAGCAAAGTCATGGAATACAGACATTATGCTTAAAAATCAATCATATTTCTATATACTAACACTGAACAACAGGAAAATGAAATTTTAAAACAATATCATTTGCAGTACTATAATGTAAGCTATCTAAGGATACCAAGTATCAAAAATACCAGATACTTAGGAACAAAGCTAACAAAAAATGTGTAAGACCTGTACATTGAAAACTCCAAAGCACTGCTGAGAGGAATTAAGGAAGAGTTACATAAATGGAGGGATATACTGTGTCCATGGATTAGGAGACTAAGTGTTGCAAAGATGTCAGTTCTCCACATTGATCTCAAAGTTTAATGTAATCCCAATCAAAACCTCATGGTTAGTCTATTAAAATTAATAATCTGGTCTTAAATTTTTATATAGAAAGACCAAAGAGAATAGCAAAAACCAACGTGAAAAAGAATAAAGTTAAAGAATTTATATCACCAAATATAAAGACATATTATACACTGTAAGGTAATTGGCACAACTATTGGCACAGGATACACACATAAATCAATGAAATAGCATAGAGGATCTAGGAAATAGACCACTTATGTAAGACCACCTAATTTATGGAAAAACATGCCATTGAATGCAATGGGGGAAATGATGGTATGTTTAATAATTGATTTTTAAAAATTTTTTAACGTTTATTTATTTTTGAGAGACAGAGAGAGGCAGAGCGTGAGTGGGGGAGGAGCAGAGGGAGAAGGAAACACAGAATCTGAAGCAGGCTCCAGGCTCTGAGCTGACAGCATAGAACCTGATGCGGGGCTCGAACCCACAAACTGTGAGATCATGACCCGAGCTGAAGTTGGACATTTAACAGACTGAGCCACCCAGGAGCCTTAATAGTTAATATTTTCTAATGAAACTTTAACCCACCTCAAAGCATGCATACATATCAATTCCACATGAATTACAGATCTAAATGTAAATAGAAGAACACTAAAGCTTCTAGAAAGTAACACAGGCTATATTCTTAATACTGGGGTGAGCAAAATAATCTCTGAATACAGGACAAAAAAATCAGTTAAAAAGATTATTATTGTTGTTGTTATTACCATCATACAATAAAAGATGAATAAATATAACTTTCTCAAAATTAAAAATTTATGTTTATCAAAAGAGACCAGTAAGGTATGTAATACATATATCCAGCAAAAAACTCATAATCAAAATGTACACAGAACTTTAAAAAATCAATGAGAAAAAATAGACAAACCGATTTTTAAAAAATAAACAAAAGACTTTAAATAATGAAAGAGGATATCCAAATGGCCAATAAGCATAGTAAAAGGTGCTAAACTCATTAACCATCAAGAAAATGCTTAAAACCACAATGATATCATTTAAAAAAAATGTTTAAATGTTTTTTATTTCTGAGAGAGAGAGAGAGAGCATGAGCAGGGGAGGGTCAGAGAGAGAGGGAGACACAGAATCTGAAGCAGACTCCAGGTTCAGAGTCAGCACAGAGCCCAATGTGGGCCTCGAACCCACGAACCATAAGATCATGACCTGAGCTTAAGTCGGACGCTTAACCAACTGAGCCACCCAGGCACCCCACAATGATACCATTTTTAATCCCCTCAGAATGGTTAACATTTTATTTTGTTGGTGACTATACAGAGCAACTAAAACTTTAAGACTCTTCTGGTGGAGTGTGAATTATTTCCCCTACATTTCACAGTATCTATTAAAATGGTACAAATATATATTCTGTGACCCAGTAGTTCCCCTCCTTCATATACATCCAACAAAACTATATGATTATATTAAGTCTCTAGCGTCGGAGCAGTTTATTTTTCATTCGTTTTTACACAGAGAATTTGTCTCTTGTCCATTCACCCTAATGCTAACTCAAAAAAACTTGAGAAAGTTAAGATTCTTCTTTACCTATACAAGCCCTTGGTATATCGGTTGCTTTGTGGATACGCACGCATTTGTACAATCCTAAATAGACACTAATGAGGTCAGATTTTAATTCTCACGTAGTTAAAAAGAAAGTAAAGTCTTAGAATCTTTGATGCCCTGAAAATAACCTGACATCTATGTGATATTTAAAGGAAGAAGGATCTTAAACTTGTACATTTTTACATTAAACTTCCCTAAGGAATCAACTTTTATCTATACATTTTGGGAACACAGAGGCTAATATTCATTGACTTGAACACACACAAAAATCTCAAAAGAATGCTCTGCAGGATACCGAGTAGCAGGTGGCACTGTGACTGACCCCTAACACAAATTAGAGGGAAATCATTTTTAAAAACAATTTTAAAGAACTGTATCAAGGAGCAAAGAACAGTAGCATTTCCAAAGGAGATCCATTTTGACACCTGCTTCATAGATACTCAGATTTTACAAATAATATTAAGGGCATTCCAAATCCTTTGGGAGCATGCCTTGATTTCACAAAGC
The DNA here is from genome assembly GCA_017311185.1 of Proteles cristata cristata. NCBI lineage: Eukaryota > Metazoa > Chordata > Mammalia > Carnivora > Hyaenidae > Proteles > Proteles cristata. Next base: position 1,883,653 of record JAESUZ010000555.1, read on the forward strand.
AAATCGCCACAAATGGGTACTTCCCTGAAGTCTAAGTATGTGGAGGAGGAGGATCCTGCCATGCAGAGAAATTCTCAGGAAGCTGTGAAGATATTAGCTATTTTACTCAATTTATTCCAAGCTGAAACATAATAGTACATTATAAATCTCTTTTGATTTTACTTAATCTAATGAAAAAATGTTCATCTTTTTGATAAGTGCTCATTAGCCATGTTTTTCTGACATAAACAGTCAAGAAAGATGTTCTTGTGCTGCATTTAAAACGCAACTCAGCTAATTACAGTGCAATGACGCAAAGAACAAAATCAACGCGCTTAAGTTTCTCACTTGAATTGTCTTTATAGTTGAATTAAAAATCTAACAAAAAAATGTTTTAAAGGGCCCCAGCAGTGTATTTTATAGTCAGGTTGAACAATGTTTACTTAAACAAAGGCCAAATTCTAGCACATGATATAACTTTTTAAATTTTCTGATGTCATTTACTCTCCAAGAATAGTTGCTGAATTTAAGAACAAAAGGGTACACTCTTGGATGGGGAGCGACGTGCTCACCTTTTGGGAAATGGTGCTAAATTAGCATGAACAATCCACCCTATTTTACCCAGTCTTTGGTGAGACCAAAAGCCAACTTCGTAGATAACATCCAGTCAGGGTGCCACGGGCCAGGCAAGGGCTTGGAATAGCATAAATATAAATGATTATAAAAGAATCAAACTTTCAGCCCAGGCTGATGACCAGGGTTTTTAGGAATATCAGACGGCTTGAGCTTTTTGAAACTCAGAGTATTAACCCGCTGAAACCTTATCCTGAGTAAGTCTAACAAAACTAATGCCTATTCCCAAAATGCTTGATTCATGCTCCAGGAAGAACCTTAACTAGAGTAATCTGATCCTTTGGGTATCTTAAATCTGGCCTATTACCCAAATGATCATTTCATTGATTTTTTAAAAATTCATGTTGTATTATAAAATATACCTACCTGAAACTAGAAACTTAAAAATTTATTTTAGTTGATTGACACATAAATTATGCATATTGGACCCAAACTCATAGGCAAAACATCACAGAAAGAAGTAAAATTGATCGCTTAAGTATGTCACTTCCTCCTACCCTGTAAAGTCAGCATTTAAATGAATACATGAAGCTTTTTTAACGCTTGATTTAATGAACAAACAGAATAGCAAGAGAACAGTCTGCTGCTGGGCTCACTGGACAGACGGTTGTCCAAGTCATCCTCACAAATGATTCTGCTAACATTTCATAGTATTAGACACTGGACACTAAGAAAAAGCACACACATCTCTATCTTACAGGACTTCAAACTGCTCTAATGCGTGTTAAGAAAATGGCTCCCCTTCATTAACAAAGATGGAAGCACAGTACAACTGTACCCCGGAGCAAGCACACAGCTTTAAGGTTAAGAATTTAGGGTGAAAGAGACAGAGATTCAAGTCCCAACTCCACCACTTGTTCCTCAAGGGAAGTTAGACAAGATTCTGCACTTCTCTAAGCTTTATAAATGAATAAATAATAGGAGAAATAATACCTACATTGCTGTTAAGAATATTCAGTGAGATGATCAGCAGTAAGCAGTTAGCACAGGGTCTGACACACCATCAAGATTCAAATTTTAGCTGAGATTAATGAACCACTAACAGGACATGAATCTCAAGGACCTTTCCAGGAGTGAGGAGCCATCCTTCCTCCTTTCCATTCTATGTCCTTTTCAACATTCCAGGGTTCTCTAAAATGAAAAGACAGATCCTTTCCCTGTATGGCACTAATTGGTCAGTTTCAATCATCACACTTACACACTTGACTTTGTTATTATCATCCCAACCTAACTATCTCTATTATACCGCACTCCAAAGTGTCAGCATGGAAGAGGAAAGCAGTCCCTAGTGCACTTAGTCATTACAGGTCACTAAAAAAAAAAAAAAATACATATTTTCTGTAATTCTATTACTTACTTTATATTTCCATTAATACTACTTGGCACAAAGGAAACATTTACCAACTTATTAAGTAATGGAATGGGTCATGTTCATTTTACTCTGCTTTTGACTAAAGAAAGTGAAACATCAATGGTTCTCTAAAGTTTCTTAATGTTTATTTGTGAGAGAGAGAGAGACAGAATATGGGGTGGGGGGAGAGGGCAGAATGGGCAGAGAGAGAAGGAGACACAAAATTCAAAGCAGGCTCTAGGTTCTGAGCTGTCAGCGCAGAGCCCAACATGGGGCTTGAATCCACAAACCATGAGATTATGACCTGAGCCAAAGTTGGATGCTTAACAGACTGAGCCACCCAGGAGCCCCTGAAATACCAATGCTTCTCAATACAGTACATGCTTATCGAAGTTGACCTCACTCCTCCTTATTAACAGAAGGAATGAATAGTCATTCATTGTTGAGCACTTACTAAATTCCCATAAATGCTTGAAACTCTTCCACAGACCATCTCATTTAATCCTTAAGCAATCCTAGACACTAGGTACTGACATCCTTCCATTAGGAAAGTGAAACTCAAAGAAATTAAGGAACCTTAAGGCATGTAGCTAGTAAGTGATGGAGCCAGGATTCAAAATCAAGTTGCTCTAACTCCAAAGTTCATGCTTTTTTTATCCAAAACACCACAAAGGAGTCCTGGAGATTATTCACAAACATATCTTGGGGGCGGGGGGGGGGGCATTGACATCAGCAATAACTGGACACGACTTAAGTGCTATCCTTTTCACTTTGGAAGTCATCTGGACACTGTACAGCAAGTACATCCTTTCATTTATTTCCATATATTTACTAAACAACTACTATGTAGTGGGGACTGGGCCAGATGACCATGATGAAAACAACATGGCTCATTAAGCTGGGAGGGCAAGGATTAAGTGAATTATCTTTTTCTCCCCAGCACTTGGCAGGAATTGCTCAATTTATTCTTTGCTGAATGAACAAATAAAAGAAACAAACTCTTTACCTGCTCCACAAAGAATCAGTCACTTCTACCCCTATATTTTTATTTTATTTTTTAATGTTTATTCATTTTTGAGAGACAGAGCACAAGCAAGGGAGGAGCAGACAGACAGAGAGAGATAACAAAGAATCTGAAGTAGGCTCCAGGCTCTGAGCTGTCTGCACAGAGCCCAATATGAGGCTCAAACTCACAAACCATGAAATCATGACCTGAGCTGAGGTTGGACACTTAATCGACTGTCTGAGCCACCAGGCGCCTCTTTATTTTTTTTTTTTAATGTTTATTTATTTTTGAGAGAGAGAGAGAAAGAGAGAGAGACAGAGCATAAGCAGGGGAGGGGCAGAGAGACAGGGAAACACGAAATCCAAAGCAGGTTCCAGGCTCTGAGCTGTCAGCACAGAGCCCAACGTGGAACTTGAACTCACAAACCATGAAATCATGACCTTAACAGACTGACTGATGCATCAGGTGCTCCCTAGTTTTTATTTTTTAATCTTTTTTATTATAAAAGTGACATACCTACTTGATAAAAACCTTCAAATTCTACAAGAGCATTAAAAGAAATACACCAACTCACTGCCTTTATACATAGTTACTATCACGTTATTCAACATCTTCCGTACTATCCACCCACCCTGGTCCTTCACTCCCATTCTGTGCCTAACCCACATCTGGATGTCCATATTCATGGACAGGACAAATGGAGTTCTCACTAATTAGTCACCAGACTAATTGGGGTCTTCTGTCCATTCTCTTTAAGATCATTTACCATCTTTGTAATTATGTATTGTTACTGTGATTATTTGATTAAAATCTATCTCCTCCTCTAGACAGAGGCTCTTTGAGGGCAGAGACCCATTGCTATTGTTCTTACAGTTTGTCCTGATTCTGGAAGGCACTCAACAAATATATGATGAATGAATACCAGCAAGTATTAAAAATAGTAAAAGTTCTTGAGAACTGAACCAAAGCTTGTCTTAGCATCTCAGGGACCCCTGGTAAGATCTGGGAATGATACAGATGTCAGAGATAAAAAGAGCCATACTCATTACTCAGGTCAAGACTTTCTTGTTCCCTGGCCACACCAGCTGAGAGAAGCCCTGGTCTATTTGAGCTTCTAGGAGATGGAAAAAAGATTTCTTTTTTGTGCTCAGACTTAAGGAAGAAGTTTCTTCATCAGGCCCTTCCTTATCTCCCAAAATTTCCTTCTTCATCAAAACAAAAGGTTCTGCTATCTGAGAAACCCTCCTGTTGAGTGAGACTTATCTAGCCTGAACTTGGACTGTAAAAGGCCACCCATAAACCAACCCTCAGTCCAATGGAAAATACCTCTAGTAGTAAACCTTTGTCTGTAACACAACAAACCTCACCACTTGACTTTGGCATCGTGAACATGGCCAAGCAGCCCTAATTATTAGACATGGGTTTCCAAAATGCAGCCCTGTGGAGCAGGTCTACCATACTCACCCCCAAACCTTCCTGGGGAGAACAAAGCAAGAATGTGTCAAGGGCACCCAGTGATGACTGAACTGTTGGGCTCTGATCAAACTACGTAGGGTTTCTTCTTTCTTCACCCTTCTTCCTGGGGTTGGAGATCTAGTACATGAAGATGACAGATAAAGGCAATCATTGCGGTATAATGATTGTATGGGAAACACCCAATATAAGTTGTTTATCATACTTCACAAATACTCCACACCCAGAGAAGATATTGTGAAAATCCCCTCAAGCCCCATCATTCAGTGCTCTGGTATCATCTGGTCAAGAACACATGGAATCAACCATAAGAAGGGGGTAACTCTGAGGACTGGGAGCAAACAAATAAAAATGAAAAGGCCACAGAGCAGGAGAGGAAAGGTATGAGGGCAAGAGAAGGAAGACTCAGTAGCCTCCTTGAATCTGCTTCATTATCAACAAAATGAGAATAATTAATGCAAAGTCCTGAATTTAGGTGTAAAATATCACCAGCGCAAATCTAAGGAGGGGATTCTCTGATGAGAACTGTCGGGGGGGAGGGGGGGTTAGTGAGTGAAGGTCAATATGACATACATGTGATGTATGCAATCGTTTGAAAGCAAATACAGTCTCCAGCTGTACATGAAGAGAAGTAAAATTGTTTGCAATAAATAAAGAACATGTGTACTCCTTCTGCATGACTTTGAGGTACAGCATGCAGTTTTAAGGAGAACTCTCGAGTTCCAGAGGCCTAGAAGTCACACTACCTGGGACAATCACGGTGGGACCCAGAGGGACGGCTCGCACAGCACACAGAAAGCCCAACCCTCGCTCATCATCCGGGCTCATGCCTCACCACCTTTTCTGCGAACGTGGCAGTCATTATCCTCCTCCTGTTTATGTTTATGACACCACCCTTATCTCAACAGACAACAAAAGATTTCATTAAACAGGTCAACTCAATCTAATATTTCATGTGTAGGTATGTGTGCCTGTATAAATATATAAGCAGTTATTAATATCCTGCCACATTCTAAAAGGGATGCAAGGTGGTTTACAGTGATATATACAAAAAAAAATGCAAAATAGCATATAGTGGAGAACAGATAAGAACGATAAATATTGTTTTATTCTACCTCTCCTCCTCCTCCATCCCCATTTTTGTCTTGAGTTCCCAAGTCACAAATGCCATACAGTTTGACCCAACATCTGCTCTGAATAAGCGTGCTTCAGCAGCGGTGGCCTGAATCAAACCCATATATCCAGCTTCATCTCCCCCAGTCCTCTCCGTCCATCTTCACACTGTCAGCTGGGCACTGGAAACACACAGGGGTGGTAAGGCAAGGCCTCTTCCCCTAAATAGTAACAAGTGTAGCAACCTTCTTCCCAATGGAGAGAAAGCTTAAGAAATTGGCAATGTTGACTAGAAAATGCAAATTTACGGGCAATGGGATTGCTATTTACAAAAATGTGAAGGGCTCTCATAGAATTTCTCTTTTTCTTCCGGTTTTTAACTATGTTATTTTACGTGCACTTTTATTTGAAGAGGTCTCAAATTCCTCTTGGATCTAATTAAGTTAGAAATTAGAAATGAGCAACTATAGGCCAGCAACATAGCAGAGCAGTTTAATTCAGGGCTGTGGGAGTCGGCTGACTTGGTTTCAAATCCAAATGTGGCTACTGACTATAACGGTAGATTATTTTAGATTTACTTAGACTTTGGGCAACTTATTTAACTTATCCTTGTCTCAATTTCATCATCTTTAAAATGAGACTATTAATATGTTGTGAAGATTAAGTGGCATGATGAATGCAAAGCACTTAGCCCAGGAACTAGCAATCGTAGCTAGCTACCATTAAATATAAGCATACTTGAAATATATATATAAAACATTAAATATATGTAAGCCTACTTGAAGACATGTTATGTGGAAAAGGGTATCATGCTATGGTGAGCTGACCTGTGATCTTATTTTCATCACTTCTAGAAACAAACTCTGGGTTTCCTTAGATTAAGATTTCTACTCATTTAAGAATAAGTTTCTAATATCTAAACTATTTACAAACTCACAAAATTAAAAACTGCAACAATGTGAGAGTTAAATGCTCTTTTGTTACAAATGGGCAAGCAGCACGATCCCCTCCATTATGACTACCAGTGGAAGGGAGTTGAGATACATGTCTATAAATTCCTTTCCTACCACAAGACTCTGAATTTGAATTAAAATATACCGTAGAGTGAGAACAAAAGAATCTGATACCCCCAAGAAGGCCCTCTTATCAGCTTGACCTCAGAAGGCTAGATCAGAAGAACTGAAGGCAGTTTTCTGAAGCACAGCAAAAATAAGGGATTCCTGAATCCGAGAAGACTCAGAGCGGCAGAGCCCAAAATATAGTGTGCTGGATTATTGTGCTTAGTTCCTGGTAGCCAAATGCAAATCTAATCAATGGTTGATCGATATTTATTATATCCGGGATTATGAAAAGCTCCAGACATGGCACCAAAAATAAGACTGAGACATGGGAAACAGGTTGAGAGATCATTAAGAATGACAGTGATCACGAACCTTACTTTTTCTCTCAGGAGGCACTTTTTCTCCCCTGAGGCACATGTCAAATGTCAGTGTTTTCAGTTACAAGCTGCCAGGCCTGGGTCTCACTTAGGGATGTCATCCTCAGTCCCTGTCCAACACAGTGAGATACATGTTTTGAAGAGCCACAGCATTCAATTCTGGAGACAGCTGCTACATAAGGCTGAGGTAATCTTTCCAAACATGATTTCTGTGCAAAATATTCATCAGAAGAGTGACAGCCGGTAAGGAATAATCACGGAGACCCAAGACTGAGTATTTTTAAATATTCTATGTACGTATGTATGTAGTATGTATTTATTAGAGAGAGAGAGAAAGAGTATGCGAGTAGGGGAGGGGGCAGAGGGTGAGAGAGAATCTTAACTAAGCTCCACACTCAGCACAGAGCCCAACGCGAGGCTGGATCCTACGACCCTGGAATCACAACCTGAGCCAAAATCAAAAGTGAGGTGTTCAACCAACGGAGCCACCCCGGCACCCCTGAATATTTTGAAAGTTCACACTTGAGCTCCTAGAAGAAGGATACATCATAGCCAAATAAATAAAAAACATCTGAAAATACCTGTCCTTATCAGATAGTTTTAAAATAAAATTGTTCTTTTGAAAGCTCCTCCTTGGTTCCTTACAGATGAGTGTTGACTTCTGTTCCCCCATCAAAAGCTTTTTTATGCATTTAGTCCCAAGTTGTCATGCTGCCTACAAAATCTGCAATAAAGCAATTAGAAGCCGGAGAGTAAACAAAATGTGTTCAGTAGAATGGCAGGCTCAGGAAGCAGATCAGAAATATTCACACACTGTCTGTCAGGATGTTTTCTGGCTTTTTCTCTGTTTTATTCATTTATACTAATGTGTGGACAAGAGGGTTAAAAACATTTTGCTAAGAATGAAACCCTGAGATTTATATGTAATTCCTAAGCTTATCCTTGGGAAAGAAGCCACAATCTGTTTTCAGACAAGAGTAAAACACTTGCAATTCCCTTTGAAAAACAACATCCAATCTTCCCTTAAATTGAGATGCCAGGGCAACTAGATTGCGATTTAAATCAGAGAACAAAATTAGTCCAGGTACACTGGGGTAGAAGGAGAAGCAGAAGAGACACTGGTAAATAGCCTATGAATTCAAAATGTAGAGTCTTCTCCCTGCCCCCAGCCAATTCTGACTTCCAACAAATTAGAGAAATAAATTGGCAGTTCACCTACGACTTGCTGATAAACAAACATTTTTCACCAGCCCCTTCATGACTGCCTTTTTTGCTGGGCCTTTTTAAATCCCATAAAAAACCGGGATGGAACGATAACTCTCAGAGTTCACAATAATCGCTGGCAGGGCTCTAATGAAAAAACAAAAATCTCCACCTCATTCCAACAATTTGCCATAGTAACAGAAGCCTTCCTATTATGAATATTAGCATGGCGGGGAGGGGGGGCTGCAACCTCAGTGAGGGGCAGGCACTGGCAACAGCATCTCCCAGTTAAACCCAATAAGACCAGGGTTTCAAGTTGGGTTCAAAGAGCACAAACACAGACTGATATCAAGGATGGACTTGGCTAAACAACTCCGTGAGCAGCGGAAATGAACAGACCATTCTGCTTGGACAAAGGCTCAGCCTGCTAGGATTTCTTTGTGCTCTGGGTAAACAGATCCATCAGTTGGTTCTTCTCACAAACTGGAATAAAGTTTTGGCCTCCGTATTCCCACAAAACTCAGTATATCTGGGAATTATCAAAATCCAAGATTTGTTCACTCTTCTCTTTGGGTTCTATAATCAACTGAAACCTCTGCTGGCAGAGAATGGAGGGGGCAAGTGAGGGAACACATTCTGATTGGAAGAGTTTCTATTCCACAGAGGTGCCTTGATCTCTGCAAATATGTCCCACTGGCAGGTTGGCTGGAACTAGACTTATCTCTCCGAGGCAAGGGCATTTCAGGACTCAGCCCAAGGTGGCATCTATTTAGTCCAAAACTTTACCATCAATAGAGCACACAATCTGCCTAGCAGGCTTCGTCTGTCCCTCCCCAATCCTCCCCCTGAGACAGGCACTGGTCCCAGGTGAGGGGACATAGCCAGAAATGACAGAGCCCTCTACAAAATAATTTTTGCAAATGTTCAGGTAGGGATAAAGGGCTGAGGGGGCGATTTTCATTAATCTAACATCCTACCATTAAATTCTGTCCAAGTGGGCTTATGTCAAAACCTATACCAAATACTGGGAAATGATAATCAACTGAAAGCAAAGTGGCTCCTTACAGAAAGGTTTCAAATTCACCGTCTTTTATCATGGAAGAGGTAGGTCAGGAGGTGAGGAGGTGGGTTTCTAAAAGACACAGCAGATCACAAATGTGCCGATCTAATGCAGTCAATGACATCTCATCCCAGAGGGCAAGTGAAGGAGACACTGGGATTTAAGGCATCTAGACACCTGCCAACAGACTATGAAGACATAAGGAAAAAACAAACAAACAAGAATCCTTCAACTGAATGGTTTAAAAGCCACATAGGTCTAAAGGCAATCTCAAGAACAGTTTTAAGAATAATAAGCATCTAAACCTCAGAATAACACGAACTTCCAGTGGCAGAGAATGGGGATGCTGACTACATTCAAATCTGTTTAGAGACTTTATTCCGGGGACACAAAGCCTGAGTTGCTGCAATGTACACAAGTGGGGTGTAAAGTCAATGGGATTACATTTTCCTAATTATCTTCTGCTTGAGCTTTACAGCACATACACAAAATGAGATCAGCCGGGACTTGCCTCTCTAACAAATCACTCAGATTTAAACATTGCTCACATAAACAAAGCGGGGTGGGGTGGGAGAGAGAGGCACAAGGCTGGGAAAAGACAGAGAAGGGCTTCTTCAATCACAGTTACAAGGAACAAAAACCTGGAGGGGGGAAAGAGTTGCTGGACCGCCACCAAATCTCCCCCACTGGAGACAAGAGCCCATCTGCTGAGCTCGGCAACTTCGCTTTAACTACCATTCAGCTCGCGTCTCTGCAGAGATCTGTCTGCAGAACTGGCAGATGGACCCCTGCTTCCCCGAGTCGCTGTGTTATTTGTTTAATAAATTTAATTAATATCCATACTGCATTGGATTGCTCCCAGAAAAGGGGCCGAAGTGCTCCCTTTCCCCAATAGCTACATGATGAGTGATTTCCCAGAAAAGAGCAGATAACGGTGCCCCAGGGCCACTGAGAAATTAAAAGTACCATGTGCTTACATTACTTCGTATGTATTAATTTTTTTGTAGCATGCTAACACACTTTTTTGAGGGGTATTCTGACTTTATGAAAGTAGGTAATTCCAAAAACAGGTATCCAAAGATTACCTCTTCTTTCAGATCAGTTAGATTTGTTGGAAGGTTTTTAAAAGAATCTAATTCAACCATATATTCAACACTTGTATCTAATTCCCCCAAATGAAGCATCATGAATGGTAAGGAGGTTCCTTTTGGCAAACAGCTAGCTCCTGCACCATTGTTAACAAATTGAAAAACCTCGCCAGTCATATTGAACTTGTATTATTTCCTAAGCTGAACAATGTGGCCACTGCAAACATGGAGAATAGAAAGGGTCTTGGACAAAATTGAGGCAATAGCATGCTTCCTCTTCATTAAGTGGAGTGCCAAGCTGCTTGGTGACAGAGTCCTGCGATCAACAAGTATGAATTAAAGCAGTGTTTGACTTCCCTTGTTATCCAATGTCATCGTGTCCTTCTACAGAGCCCATTTCATCTTAACCTAGATTTCCCCCAGTGTGTTCTAAGGAAGAATAGTCCCTTGAGGATGTAAAGGTCTAGGAAACATTATATCAAAGAAGGTTAAACAGGTTTCTTCACTGCAGGACTTCTCAGAGCCTTTCACGTGCTAACAGGCATTGTGAATATTTCTGCAGAGGGGGATGGGGTTCAATAGAAAAGGAAGTATTTCCCAAAACCCAGGCATGCTTAGCTCATCGCTGTATCCCAGGGCTTAATACAGGGCCTGGCAAATAGTAGGTACTCGTTAATATTTGTTGAATGAATCGATCAGTGAACGAATGAATGAGCAAAGAAGTAAACCTCCAATGGTTTTGCTTAGGGATAATTTTTGGCCACTTGAACATGAACATGATAAGATTTTATTTAAAAAAAAATGAACAAAATCACATCCATGCTATAGAAGAATTGAAAGTACTTGAATCAACTATTGAATTTGTCAGGTTTTACTTTCCAGATGCCACTTTCTTATTATTAGGTTTACATTGCATTTTAAACCCTTTTTCACTGCTAAATATCCTCAACAATCCCCCTGTTCCTCTATATGTCATGAAAACCTGATCTTGGAGAATTCTGTATACTTCTCAGCTCCTTGCTAATACCATAATTTTTTTCTTTGATATGCTTAATACCTTCCAAGAAACTGAGTAATGAATTCAATTCAATCATAGGCATTGAGCTGAGATGATACTGGAATTCTCTCCATCCCTGCAGAATGGAGAAGAACATGATGAAAATATTTTGTATCAGCACTCCCAATATATGGCAGTGTCAGGAAACTGTTAGGACTGATGTGTGTCAAGACTAGCCCTCATCAAAATTCCAAGTCCATCTAAACTGGCTTAGCTGTCTTTCCCTCTACCAGATTTTCTGGCCCACATTTCAATGTGATCTTCACCTGCAGGTATCATTTTAAATATTCTACTTGCTGTGATATGCTGAAATTGTTTATATCCCTCCCCCCCACTTCAGAAGCATTAATTCAATTAATACAGAAACATGCACTTAACAATAAATTCAGATGAAAGATACATAAGTACCTCTCTACAATTGCTTGCCTTCTCCCCCAAAAGACCTCATTTTCATTTAAGGTAACATGGGAATTTCAATTCCTTGAATAATTTAACAAATATTTTGGTTGTCTATCACTCACAAATTCCAATAAGCACGCATGGGGCAACTCCCAAGGGCTCTCTCACTCTCTGCCACTGGATGCTGGAAAGGATACATTCTGTTATCCGCACTTCACGCAGATAATGTATTAGTATTGCAGTGTGACCACTAACCCCACAACTTTGCAGCTTGAAACAACAAATGTTTATTACCTCGCTGTTTCTGTGGGTAGGGAACTTGGGCACTGTTTGGCTGGTTAACTCCCGCTCAAGATCTCTCAGAAAGTTGCACTCAAACTGTCAACTGGGGCTGCAGCCTCATCTGCAGACTCAAGTCAAGTGGGGAAAGACCCACTTCCAAGCTCATTAACCTGGCTGTTAGCAAGATCTACTTCCTTGAGAGCTGTCAGACTGAAGCCTTCAGTTCTTTCTCAGGTGTTAGCCAAAGCCCTCCCTCAGTGCCTTGCTATATGCATGGGTCTCTCCATAGAGCAGCTCATACTGTAGCAGTTGGATTTCCTCAGAGACAAAGAAAGACGGGGGTGGGGGGTCGCTGCAGTATTTATGCCACCTAATCTCAGAAATGACATCTCATCACTTTTGCCACGTTCTATTCTTTACAAGCGAGTCAGCATCAGGTCCAGCCTACACTCAGGGAAAAGAGAATTACACAAAGATTTGAAAACCAGGAAACTAAGATCATTTGTGGCCATCTTAGAGGTTGCCTATCTCTAATGTTGCACTTCTGTGCCTCAGGGACACACACACACACACACACACACACACACACAGACACGAACATCTACAAAATAGTTCTTGTTTCCCAACATTTCTGTTTTAAAACTAAATGAATTCATTTACAAAAATGCCCATGTATACAACAGATACTTTAATTCATTAAACAAATATTAGAGAGTGCTTAATAGGCCTAGACACGGTTCTGGAACTTTAAATGAAATAACTGAAATTGTATCGTAAAAATTTACCAAGACCGTGACCAAGCTCCTCTTCCCACAAGCAGAGACACAGGAGAATAAAGATTAAGACACCCATTGTTCTTTTCTAATTAAAACCACCTCAGCATTTACTGTTAGCAACTATTTTAAGAATGCTTTCTCAGGCTGGAGCAGGAATGAGCAAATCCACTTGCCACAGATATCAAACACATTCTCTAGCACTGGCTTTAATAATGATAGTGGTGCTATTTCAGTCTCCCTATGCCTTCCTCTCTTGTGTTATAGCTCAACTGACCAGAATTTGGGAAAGGAAGAAGAGTATTATTTATCGTTTCCCTTCAAAACTCAATATACATCAAGTAGAGGCCATAGTGATAGATGGCACAACTAGACATCTCATCCCTGATGTGAAGAAAACACTTAAGCTCCTCTGCAATTTTAATTGCTTTAAAGGAGGAGAAAAGAAAGGAGAGAGGAAGTCATTCCTAATTTATGGAGAAATTCATGAGTTGGTTTAGATTCAGCTATAGAGAAATAACATCCCATCTCTGTACACCTAAGTTTTTGTAAAGACCCTCATTACACATGTAAATATATATTACGACCTGTAATAAGTACCAAGAAGGAAAGAGAGAAAAGTGATAGAGAGTAAAAGAGATTTGCTTAGTCAAAGAAGATCTCTCTCTCTCTCTCTCTGAAGAGGTGATATTTACACTGAGAAGTGATGAAAAAGAAGATTCCAAGCATGTAAAAAAAGAAAAGAAAAGAAAACGTATGTTCCGGGTCTATGGAATAGCATGTTTCCTGATAAGAGAAAGAGCTTGGCAGGCTATAGGAATCCAAAGAAGGCCACTACTGAAGCATATGAATGGGGCAGAATGTGGCATAAAAGGAGATATCACTGGCTCCTGTTTAGGAGATGCAGAGGGCAGAACTGGCAGTGGGGAGATCAGTTATGAGGCAGTTGTAGCAATGTAGGTAAGAGATGCTGTGGCCTGATCTGGGGCACTGTCAATAGAAACAGAAGTCAGAAGCAAGAAATATTTAGGAAGTAGAAATGACAGGTGAAATTGGATGCGGGTGGTGATAAAGAGGTGGAGAGAGAAAAGGAGAGAGAGAAATGATTTCTATGTGGATGACTTCTGTGTGTCTGGCTTAACAACCCGGTGAGCAGTGTACTTCAGTGTGACCCATCTCTCTGGCTTTGAGAAAGCAGCCTTGAAAAAATTCTGCAGAACTCAATTCTCACTTTTCATCCTGTCAGCCATGGGTGACATCCCCCATTACCTGGGAAGTCAGATAGGAAGCAGACTAAACTGCCCACAGAAAGAGAACTGAGAAGTTATAGAGTATGCATGCAATCAAGAAAAGGTCTTTATTGATCGTCTATTCCAACCGCTTTAACAGATGAGAGAAGTGTGACTCAGAGATATTGAGGAGCCAGGACCAAAGTTAAAGAGGCAGTTAATGACAGAACCAGCTAGAATCCAGTTCCTCTGACTGGACAAAATAATGAATGAAGCAGCATGACAAAGGGGTACAATGACTACATGTACTTAGTAGCCGTGTATTTACACTTTTCTTTCCCTCCCTCCTCCAATTCTTGACCAAGAGGTGTGGCATTTGAAATGCAAATGGTGGTGGGGGGCATAAAGTTTTGCATACCTTTTTGATGAGAGCTCTCTAAACATATGCTATGGGACACTAAGCTGTAGAGCTCTAAATATTACTGAAGAAAAAGAAGGGAGGGAAGGAGGAGTGAGAGAAAGAAAGCTGAAAATTATAACCTCAAATTATGTTGTTGCAGACAAACTTGGACCCTAGATGAGCCTGTGATGCCTCCTTTGCTTTACTAGGCTATAAATGTTAATGAAGTCTGTGTGAAATTTTTTAATATTTTAATTTCCTAAGTCTAAAGATCTCATTTTTATCATTTTTTTTACATTTTTCTAGTAGTCCAATTCTAGTTCTTTTCCAATATGAAAAAAGGAACAGACTGTGAATTCAGAAAGAGGTAACAAATGAAAAGAGAGAAGATGATAAATACAAAATATCATTATTTTAGCTCGAGTATTCTCTTCCCAAATGACATTTCAACACAACGGGCTTTCCATTTCGTGTCCCAATCTTCTGACATTTACTTTTAACTCTCCTTTACAAACCCATTCTGATACAAAATTCAGAGAGAAATCTATGTAAAATATTTCAAATTGTGACTCATCTCACAGTAACATGTTTGACTAAATTCAAGTTCTCAGGAAGGCAACTTGGAGTGAAGTCTTTCATGCAGACTTACATCTACAAGCTTAAAAAAAATGCTTATGTCAACAGATCTGATTTTACATGAGAAACAAATAGCTTTCATATACATTTACACCCACCAACAGAGAAAACAATCTAGCCTGAAGATACCCATTTTTCCTGAAATTATGGACAGCCTATGCAAGTTGAAAATGTCTGTTTGAAAGCTCTAAAGCCAGAATTAATTTTGTTCTAAGATATCTACCAAATTTTTTCCCTCTTAATAGGAAAGTTAGTTCTTAGGCCCTGAGCGCATTGCAGATTTGAAGTCTGTAAAGATTAATTACTTCTCTTTATTTCATGCTCTCACACTCAAAATGGCTGGCTCAATTTAGGTAACACTTTCCCCCAAACACTCATTACACCCCTCTTTGTGAAGCACAATGTGACTACTCAGAAAGTTATGAGTCATGGAAAACAGGAGGTTATAAAGCCTTTCCCATCTAACCTAAATAAAAGCATTCACTGCCAACTTCAGGAGGAAAAGTCAAATCAGTCTTCCTGAAAGCCAGTGAATCAGTTCTATCACCTCCCACAAGACTCTTCTCAAATGATTTGCAAAAAGACTTAGTGCAGCTTTCACCAAAGGAGTTAAAAACAAATTGCATTGTTTCTGTTATTCAGTGATGAATTTATGACTTGATCATTTTCTTGTCAATGAAAAGAGCCAACTTTACCTTCTTCCAATTCAATTCTGTATTTAAGTGATAACTTGCAGTTTAAATAAGAAACCTTAATCAAGTAACGAAATAACACAATGCCTGGCATTTTAAGTGTGTCATAAACAAAGAGAGCTACACAAATTTAACACCACTAGGTCCCTGAACTCTCTCAGGACCTAAGTATAGGGGTTCTGTCCATAGCCAAGGGGTTCGTGGGCCTCCAACACCATAAAGCTGGGCATAAAAGGGAAAGGGAGAAGGTGAAGGTCCAAACCTATGATTTCTCCCATGCCTTTATCCAGTGTGTTCAATTTTTCTGCCAAGAAAGCAAAGCAGTTTTAAAAATATTCTCATCATAGTGGTCTACTACCCACAGGGACCGGAAAGTAAGAATAAAAGTCCATCACTAAAGATAAAGAAATAAACACTACCACTAGCTACAACTAGGTGACCATCCCTTTCACGGAGTCATGTTTTCAACTTTGACCCATCCTTCAACCCCATCGCCCTGACCTGCTGCCTACGTCAGAACTGGTAGAGCTCACTGACTGATACACAATGTGCTACCCTCTCCCCCAGGAAATAGTCTGTCAGGTAGCCAATCACGGGCCGTCCTTCAGCGGTGACCCCATGAGGTTGCTCTTCTGAAGGACACGAATCATGGTTCCTGGTAGAGGCCTTCCCAACTGCCACCACACTAATGAACTCACCTGTGGGCTCTTTCATCTCTCCCACCTGTCACACATAAGAAAGGGAAGAGTAGCCTGCAGGGAGGGGTTGCAGACACATTCCATCTGAAAGATGATTGCTGACATTGACAAATCAAATTCCAGAAATCTTAAAGCTAGTTGATGTCCTCACCAAGAGGTTTCCATCTTAGGAAAATCTCGAAACCACAACAAAATATTAAGGAAAGATGATTTGGTGCAAATTAAAAGGCTTGACTTTCCGCTGCCTGGGCCCATGCCTACCTCCCAAGCTCTAAAAAGAATTCTATTACCTATTTTTTATTATATCTCTTTACATCCCCAATACTGCAATGTCTGAGTCTTCAAGGAATCCTTAGGCAAATGGTAACTGTCTACAGTATCACAGGATAATGCAGATGTTACTAGCAACTGCAGCAGCATAGGACTTTGCACATACATATTCCTTTTGTTAAGTATTGCATTCAGTCTTGAAAAAGTTTATCTACCTGAGGCCCACGTGTGGAGTCTTTCCTCCAAAAAATTAAAATAAAAGGTAATAGAAGTAGTAAATTTGTATGTATGTGCACACGTGTATAGAAAAGGTTATTAAATGTTAGAATCAGAAAATGAAAGTGTTGATGAAGAACAATGGGTCAATCAACATGGCCTCAAAGCCTAGGTTAAGAAATATCTTAGGTCTGAATGGTACTTTATAAGCATATCTTATAATTTTTAAGCACATCTGTTTCATTTGAGGAAGCCTCATTCAGTCTAAAACAACCAAGATGTGCCACAATTTACTAGAACTTGAAAACAGAATCCTGTACCCAAGTATACATGTTTCTTCAAAAAGTCTGTGCTAGCTGTAAGTATATTATCCACGACATTCAAAAATGTGGGAGAAGTCTTATGACCCTAAAGATTCTTGAAACCTCTAAGCCAAAATAAACAGGCCAAGTGTGTGCTAATCATCTGACAAATGTAGAAGGCTGAGATACCTTCATACAGAGCTTTATGAAGATATTCTAAAGCTCACTTTACTGCAAGTAGGATTTTCAACATGTAAATTTCACTAAAGCACAAAATGAATAGAACCATGTCAGTAAAATCCTCACATATTTCTGCCAGCTGGGATCCTGGATGTTGAGATGTGACTGCCTCTCCATGGGCCTAAAACCACCAATCTGTTTCACATGGGTCACCACACAGCCATCAGACGGAGACACTATGTGGTCACTACCCTAAGGAACAGATCCAAACCACCTACATTGAGGGAAAAGGCCACAGCTCCCATTTCCAATCTCCCAAGCCACCCCAGTCCCTCTGCAATGGGGTATCAATAGAGAGACTAAATGAATTGTTTACTTAATTGTGCTGTGTGGGCTGAATAATTGCACGCTTTCCAGAAAGGCTTTGTAACCAATGAGATGGCACTGAATCTGCCAAAACCTTTACCTTGAAGCCAACATCTTTTCTTTCTACAGTCTCTCTTCTATCACAAATAACGGCAACTCTGGTATTATATCCAGAGGATGCAAAACCATGGCAGAAACATCAAAAAACATGTCTTTCAAAATGGAAAAAAAAAAAAATCTCCATTAAGGTGCACCCACTGAGAACTGCTATCTCTATATAAGCCAATATGAAACCTTTAGTTACAAACCCTGATTTAAACCGTTACACACTAAAGCAGCCAACAAATGGCAAAATAATCTACCTTTCGTGTGACTAAAATTGGTCCATTACATAGAATGACCACATTTTAAGAAGATAAGAGAAATGTCATGAAAATAAGGTGGGTTGGGAGCTATTTTTCAAATATCATATATTATTCAAGAAGACCAGAAAGATGGAAAATGGAATCTTATTTATGTTTTGAGTCTTTAGAATGATAAAAATCAACTAATACCAAGACAGAAAATACTGAGATAAGATGTGTTAAGTGGTATATCTCTGCTACATGCAGTGTCAGCTGGGTTCTTTTAAGTATCTGTAATTGGTGGGCAGATGTGCTGGGGGCTGACTGATCCCAGATTGCCTTACTCACTTACTTGGAAACTGGCTGGAACTGTCAGCCAGAACCCCTAGTTCTAGCTGACATGTGGCCTCTCATTTTCCACTAAGCTAAATGGGGCTTCTTTAAATGATGGAGAAATGTCCTAAGAGAACAAAAGCAAAAGAAGGTGAGACCTCTCATCCACCACATTCTATTTGTCAGAAGTAGTTTGAAACCAACCCAGCTTTAAGGAGTGGGAGAATAAACTTCATCTGTTAATAGGAGGAGTGGCAAAGAAACCTTTCCAAGAAAAGTGGCTACAGGGAGACATGATTCACTGGGGATCACTACTGTAGTAACCTACCATGTTGGAGTTCATTTCTGTTGCTTACAACCCCAAAATTATAAATAACCCACCAGTGAAATATGATATGGAATACATCAGATGGGGGGGCTCTACACTTAGGACATTTTTCCCATTTCTACCTCACGTATTAATGAGATTATTTGGAAGAAAGTAAGTGCCATGGTAGTGGGGCTGAAGAAGCAATGAATTTAGGGGCTCCTAGGTGGCTCAGTTGGTTAAGTATCTGACACTTTTTTTTTTTTTTGAGAGAGAGAGACAGAGCATGAGCAGGGGAGGGGAAGAGAGAGAGGGAGACACAGAATCCAAAGCAGGCTCCAGGCTCTGAGCTATCAGCACAGAGCCCCATACGGGGCTGGAACTCAAAAACTGCGGGATCATGACCTGAGCTGAAGCCAGATGCTGAACTGACTGAGTCACCCAGGCACCCCCCAAAAGATTTTTTTAATTAAAAAAAAAGAAACAATGAATTTAAATGGGGATTATTATGGCTCAAGTCCTGTCAGTAAAAGAAAGAAAAGAAAAATGGAGGTGATAATATTTGCCTGAGTTGCAGAATTTTGTAGATATTAAAGAGTGTAACTCTATGAACTAAAGGCAGTCCTCACTGTAGGGAAGGACCATAAAAATGACCATGCAGATTAAGACTGTGCAACATTGTGAATGGAAAACATTACATTTGTTCCATGATCTATAAAAATGTTTGTCAAAATATTAGAACTTTTCCACTCTTGGTTATAAACATATAGGAAAGGGGCGCCTGGGTGGCTTAATCAGTTAAGCGTCTGACTTTCGCTTAGGTCATGATCTCGCGGTTCGTGGGTTCGGGCCCGCGTCGGGCTCTGTGCTGACTGCCAGCTCAGAGCCTGGAGCCTGTTTCAGAGTCTGTGACTCCCTCTCTCTCTGACCCTCCCCTGCTCATGGGGTCTCTCTCTCTCTCCTAGAAATAAATAAAACATTTAAAAAAATAAAAATAAATAAATGTATAGGAAAATGGAAAAAATATCGCTTACTTAGGACACTAAAATACTAGAAACATTGAAAATAAGTGGTTTATTTATTTATAAAAATAAAGAAAGAAAAGAAAAGAAACGTAGGATGAGCAAAGCTTGCCTTCTTGTCATCATGTAATTCACACTATGGAGTGAGCATCTTTTCTGTGCCTTGGCAAACTGTCACCTCGCTCTTCTAAGTTTGCATCTGCTTACAATTTTTTATCCCTTACTTGTATTTTCAGTGTCATTAAATATCTCCAAAATCTCTTTTCAGGTGAAGTTTTTGCTGGCGTCACCTCCTCTGGGACATTTTTATCCCTTCATCACAACTACTTTCCTCCTTTATGTCAATAAATGTACCTTCACTAAGTTCCTCTGACTGCATATCTTTCAAAAGGGAGCAGTGTCATGCCCACCATCAGATCTTTCTTCTTTCTTCTCTGTCCCATTTACGTTTGAATCCAACTACACTTCCAGGATCATCACTTTTGTTTCTTCGCTGCACTTTCATTTTTGTTGGCCAGTTCTCTCTTCGGTTATCCCTACTGGCAAAATGTCTCATGGGTTTATCACTGGAAAACAAGGAGGAAACACAAACACATTGCTGTCTGTTCCTGAACTGAATACACAGGCACAGTGGCCAATCATTGAAAGGCTTTGGAACAAGCGACCTGATTGGTCACTAAACATGATGCACCTCTTGTCACTTACATAGTGATTTGTGGATTAAAGACCTAGAAGCAAAGTTTGCAGTTCATGTAACTTCTCAGTTAATGTATTTGCTAACTGAAATTTGTGCATATCAGAACTACGCAAAACCAGCACTGAGTATCAAAGATTATGTCAATTTAATTATTACCACAGTTGCTATTAAAGAGGGAAAGACTAGACCTCATTCTTACTATATTAAAAAAGCATTGGAATTAATTCAAATATGTGCCAGGTTCCAACAATTTTGACCTTTGCCACCTCAAGGTCTGCAATGAATGCTGCAGTAGGCAGCCAAGAGGGGAGGAGGAAGGAATACGAAAAACAACCACATTGTAGCCCCTTCACATAGGCCTGGAAGAAAATTCCCGGAGAGGAAAATAGACCATTCCCAACTCAAAGACCATTCAAAAGTGAGGAAAGATATTGTCCAAATTAAGTATATCTTTTCATTACATGTTACTTCCATGGCCAGAGGAAAATATTTCAGTACAGCTTTCCATGAATGTGGTTGGTGGTCTCTAAAATACCCATTTTTCTTTATTAGCAGCAGAATCCCAACTTTTGGCTGGTTATGCCAGAATAAAGGTGCTATTTCCCAACTTCTCTTGCAGCTGGTTGTGCCTACATGATTGAACACTGTCCAATGAAAACAGAAATGAAAGGATTGTGGGGATTTGAGAGAACCCCTGGAATGTGGACAAGCACCATCTTAGTTAGACTGAAAGGCAGACACTGGGGTGGTGCGACATAAACACAGAAGGAGCATGAGCCCTGAATGTCTTTATGCAAACATCGCACCACCTTCAGGCTGGCTCTCTCCATACAACTTTACGTATATTTAAGCCATACTTTTTTTTTAATTTATTTATTTTGAGGGAGAGAGAGAGTATGCGCATGTGTATGAGAGGGGGAAGGGCAGAGACAGGAGACAGGAGAGAGAGAGAGAGAGAGAGAGAATCCCAAGCAGGCTCTGCACTGTGAGCATGGAGCCTAATGCAGGGCCTGAACCCACGAATCATGAGATCATGACCTGAGCCAAAACCAAGAGACAGACCTTAACCCACTGAACCACCCAGGCACCCCTAAGCCATTATTTTAGATTCTTACCCACAGATCTGAATGAGCTCCTAAGTGATCAAATGAATACTCTTTAGGTGGTCAGTGGACTACGTCAGTGACCCAAGTGTCAGTGATTGAATCTTACACTATTTAACACAACAGAGGTCCCAAATGAGGCGGAAACACAAGGATGAAACAATACCCTGCACATGATGCTAGATATTTGGGAAAGGAAAGCTTATGGTTGTTTGCAAAACCCTAATACAGATTCAAATAATCAAAACTCAAACACAGACCTGGCTTTAAGAACTGTTTTGGATGAAAAAAAAATAGGATGGGAGGGAAAGAAAGTGCTAGTTCACAGCAAGCTTACTCGAAATCAGAAACTGCAAGTGGGAAATAGAAGCCCCAAAATATAATTAAGTATAAGGCAACACTCATATAAGTATCTCTAAGAAAACAAAGGAGTTGCTAACTCGGTGCTGGTCCCATGTCAAAGGAACATTTAACAAACAGAAACTGAGGAAAGGGTAACCACGGTGGTCTGGATATCCCCTTTGGTGAAGGAAGGGATAAGAAACTGGGGTTATGTCACTGGGAACAAAGAAGACAGAATAGTGATATGATTGGTATTTCAAACATCTGAAGTATTATCTTGTAGAAGGGGGCTTTGCTTTAATCTGCATGGTTTCAAGCAGAATTGGGACCAATGAGTGAAATAAACATAAAACCTATTTCAACTCAATAAAAGAAAAAAATCTCCTGAGAATCAGAACTTTCCAAAATTGGAATGCACTTCTTTGTAAGATGGTAAGTTACCTCACATGATGAACTGGGTGTGTTTTTTAAAACAGGGCCCATAATGGAATTCAGGACTTATTCTGAAACTCAGAATAGAAAACACAAACCCAAGTATATCTTGAAATCCTTAAAGAAATAAAGTGATTTTGGTTATAGTGTGACTATCAATGAAGGATACTGAGGAAGGGAGTTATGCGTTAGGTAGGAACTGGCAGGTGGCCCTGCTAATATTATCTACTGTTCTCTTAACACTGGGTTTTTCTACATATGTGAGGTGGTTAATATACAGGATACAAGTGTTGAACAAATGCTCCCTGAGGAAAATGTTGATGACATTATTGGCCAGCACTCCTCCAACTGTAAGTGGGCGAAACTGACTCAGAATAGTCTGAAGGGGAAATAAGAAATTCAGTGGTAAGGGGTAAATACCACCTCAGGCCTATGTGTTCAAACAATATGGCCAGGAATCTTTCTCCATCGCTTGCATAGATCATCTTCTCTGAGCTGGCTTAAGTCTCAGGAGACTGTCCCCATGCAGAAGCCTACATCACCTCTGTCAGCCTCATACTACCTCTCTAGCTAGCCATTTCAATTAGCAGATAGCTTCTTTTTCTTGTAAAAGAAAAACTCTTGTAACTGACTTGGACTAACCTAGGGACGTCGATTGGCCAGGCTCAGGTCACATGAACTGAGAATAGGGCGGGGTGGTTTCTACAAGGAAAAGAAGGCTTCTGAAGTATGGGATGTGTGAAGATAAAAAAAAAATAATGAATGTTCACTACAATGACAATGAATGTGGTAAATTTTTAACGGCAACCTTAATGGAATTCTGGGGCTATTCTGAATCTCAAAATAAGAAATAGAAATAGAAACACTGTCATATCTTAAAATCCAGAGAAAATGAAGGGAATTTGATTCTAGGCCTTAATCTGAAATTCTAATACTCAGACAAATAACCATTTTAACATGCCTGTCTTTTCACCAATCCCTCCCCCTCCTTTTTTTCTTAAGATGCCTCTGTTCACAGACAGCCTCATCAGACAAAGTAATAGCAAACAAAGAAAAAAGCATAAAATGTTTATTGAAGTGGATGAAGGCATGGCTTGTAAAGAAAAAATTCTTCATTAATAGCTGAAAAAATCTTTCTCTATATTTAATATTTAAGTGACATATTTCGATTTCAAGAGAAGTAAACATTACAGTCATGAATAGCAAACAGAAACACAAACTCCATTTATTTGTAAAATAAACTCATTTTCTTTTCATATCAATGCAAAAAATGACCCAATGCCATATGTTCCATTTGCCATGATTCTAAGACAGCAAAGCTATACAATTTCTAGATCATTAACTTGTCTTCCTATTTTTCCATGTCTTATAGTTCTGCTAGGTAAGCGTTCGTTCATTCACTTCAATAATGCTACCTTTTATAGGTTTGGTATTTCATTTGCTCAATTACTCCATGCAAAACTACAGCAGCCAGTGGGTGGGGGTGTGGGGAAGAAAAGGGCCCACCCCACAGTGTCTCTAAAAGAACAGGAACTCAAAACTATATTCCAATGGTTTCAAACAAAAGGGGGGTTTTGTCTTTTGCTAGTCTCAAGTTTGAAAAAGGCATACATACTCCCTCATTTTATGTCATTGGAGCCAGGCTGAATGCCACAGAAGTCAAGGTAGTACAAAGGTACAACACAGCAGCACGTCAGCTCTGTAAGTAGTCGGTAGCAAGAGGGGCAGGAGGAAAGTGTCCCTGCAGTCATATGGGAATCATGGAGGATGGAGGGGTCCCTGAAAGAGAAGAGGAGCAATCGCAGGGCTTGAGGTTATCCACATGAAATAAGAGAAGCAGAATTCTGCAAGTATATCCCAAAATTAGACATGAAAAATATGATCCCGGGCCATTGCAATGATATGAGAGAGATACCCTGAGTTGGAATCAGCCACGTATCATCCCCATGTTTTCTATTTTTATGACATTGCCTAGCTAGCCATAGAGAGATTTCTTCTGGCCAGCTTGATTCGATCTATTCAAAATGGTTGCCAGGGACTGAGGCCATTATGAGAAACATGTACTCGATCTGTGAGACAAGCTACAGAGTTCGCACTAACTAGCCTACTCTATGTGATTTAGAATACAAAGTCATCAGTAGATGCTTACCCAAGAAATCATACAGGAACCAGTACACAATCAGAACATATAAACATATTAACAGGATATAGGGGCAAAGCAGTAACAGGAGACATAAGAGAATGCAGCAATTCATGACAGATGTATGCTTACAATATTAAAACTTACGGCTTCTTTTTTGGAGATAAACTCAGAAGTTTCAAAATAGAATGGACATAATAACTATGAAAAGACCATCATGATTTATGGAATTTGCATAAATAATTTAATAAATCCCGCATGGAGGACCTCGCTGAATCCTTTCAATATGTAGGTACTAAAAATATCTCCATTTTATAAACAAAAAAGGTGAATCTCCAAGAGGTTTGTGTAACTTCTCTAAAGCCACACAGCCAGCAACAGCTGAGTCATCACTTTAACTCAACCAGTCTGATCCCAATTCTTTGCTCTTAACTAAACACTTTGCATGAAGTTGCTTATTCAATTTGATTCTCATAACAACACTAATAAGGTAGATATTTTTAACTGTTTTTCTAATGGGAAAATCAAGGTAAATCATTTGTTCTAGGTCACAGTGATGGTCAGTAGCAGAGCCAAGACTAAAACTCATGTCTGTCTGACTGTAGAGCCCACTATCATAAATAGTATGTCACAGACAGCTACTTGCCCACCAAAGTCTATTCTCCTCTTCTTCCTGGGCACATGTCTGCCTCACCAAAAACTGCACTTCCAGGCTTCCTTTCCACTTAGGTGTAGCCATTTGACCAAGTTCTTATTTAAGAAATAGAGCTGGGGAGAAGAAGGGGGTAAGTAGAGGGGGAGAGGGAGGGAGGCAAACCATGAGAGACTCTTGAATGCTGAGAACAAACTGAGGGCTGATGAGGATGGGGGGGAGGGGATGGGGAGTGATGTGCATGGAGGAGGGCACTTGTGGGGATGAGCACTGGGTGTTATATGGAAACCAAAGTGACAATAAACTGTTTAAAAAAAAATAAAATAAAGTGAGTGCCAGTTAGATATATGCAAGAACAACAAAAAGAAATATCAGCGGAGTACCACATGCAACTTCTGAGTCAAAAGGAACGCCCTGAACACACACTGTCTCTCTTTCTCATAAACTGGATCTCACAATGGCAAGGCTATGCCTCACACAGACAATGGCTATATCCTACGGGATGACAGATTTCAAAGTCTGGAAAAACCCAAGTTCCTGGGGCGCCTGGGTGGCTTAGTCGGTTAAGCGTCCGACTTTCGCTTAGGTCGTGATCTCGCGGTTCGTGGGTTCGAGCCCCGCGTCGGGCTCTGTGCTGAATGCCAGCTCAGAGCCTGGAGCCTGTTTCAGTCTGTGACTCCCTGTCTCTTTGACCCTCCCCTGTTCACGCTGTCTCTCTCTCTCCTAGAAATAAATAAAACATTAAAAAAAAAAAAAAAAACCCAAGTTCCTGAATGACTGCACTGAGCAGAACAGTCTCATATACCTGGACCACTCTAAAATTGTTAGATGAGAGAGAAATCGGTTTCTACATTATTTAAACCACTGTACTATTAGAGGATCCTTGTTTCAGCAGCTTAGCTGATTTCAAATAATAAAGCCAACAAGTATCACATGAGTGAGGAAAAGATGCTACAGACTTAGGTGAGAAGGCAGGCATGGGGATGTGAGAGAATCGGCGAGGCTGATATCCTAATTACTGTATACTTTCTATGAAGTAAGCATTGTAATACGTACTTCATTCCTAAACACAATAAAGTTTTCTCTACAAAACACATCTGCAAAACTTCATCTAATGGAAAAGTCAAAACAACAAAAATCAACCACCTGAGATATAACAGACAGCAAATACTGGGATTTTTCATTTCTTGTTTTTGTTTTGTTTTAGATACTTAAACATACTAAGAATCTTCTTGACCCATACTGGCTCGTGGTAGAATTCATTAGAATGACCAAGCTAGAAAGCCACTAGATCATACCAAAACAAAATCTCCTTTAAAACAGGTATACTGAAATGAGCCTAGATCTCACTGTTGTGACCTACTGAGCCATGTCTGGACATCACTTCACGTATCTGCATTTCATCCCTACACTGTATGTTTCCTCTCCTGGATATGTTGTTGTGGATCATGCAATGCAATCTCTATTGCTATCTCTATGAAAAATATTAGAAAGACTATAGGGAAAAATCTTTAATTATATACTCACCTCTGAGTCTGTGGTTACCCAAAGAACCCATGGGATCTTCTAACTGAATCTGCGAAACCGTAAGTTATAATTTTTTACTGTAAAAAAATGCATTCCTAGGAAAAGTAATTTCCATATATTTCAAGATCCACTAAAACAATAACTTTTGACACCCTAACTCTGAGTTAGAAATGACAGAAAGTATTTTAATGAAATGATAAAAAGTATCATATTTGCAAAGATGCTCACTAAAGCATATTTAAGGAAGGGAAAAGCTGTAAACAAAACATAAACCAGGAGAGAAAAGATAGTTGAATGATGGTCCATCCTTAGGAGAAATACAGGCTGATATTTAAAAACAAATCTCAAGGAAAAGCACTGAAAACAAATTTAATCTTTTCTGATATCTTTCAAAGAGAGAAAAAAGGAGATTTTTGCTTTTTGCATGACCCAGAACAATGCATCTAAGATAGGCGACATACAGTGTAAGAATTTAAAAAAAAAAAAAACAAAAACAAAAAACCCAGGTTATGCAAGTCAAGTAATATCTTAGAGAGGCAGACAAATCCAAATTGACCAGGTTTTTTCAACAAGTTAATGGCAATTTTTAAAAGCTGAGTCTGCGACAGATGAAAATAAAGCTAAGAAATAAAACAGCCATTGCAATATAGAGATCATTATTTGAATCTTAGTGTGTAGAAATCCAGATTTTAAAATGACATTTTTGAGACAATCAAGGAAATTTGAATATGATTGGGTATGTGTAATATCAAAGAATTACTGTTGATTTTGTTAGGTATCATTATGGTACTACAGTTATGTGAGAAAGCAACCACATATTCTAGAAACGCATAATGAAGTATGTAGGGGTGAAATGACAGAAGGTCTGAGACTTACTTCAACATACTGCAGTCACAGTCAACAGCCACCGCAACAAAACACACACCTATATAGAAACACAAGCTCTGTATTAGGTTGTCCGCCTGAGTAGTTTCTACTTTGAGCCAACACCTACTTTAGGTCAAGTTACTTGACTTTACAATGCCTCATCCTCTTCTATTTACTAGTGACTATAACCCCATCGATTGTCTCAGGTTAATGTAAGGATCAAATGAGATGAGCTCTGTAAGGCACTCGGCACAGCATGTTAGCTATGATTGTTATGAGCCAGTATGCTCTTCACTGGTCTAGGATTCCAAACCCCAGTCACCAAAATACTTCACCCCTCGAACTCTCTTCCTTTTTTAATGTTTACTTATTTTTGAAAGTGCGCACAAGTGGGAAACAGGCAGAGAGAGTGAGACAGAGGATCTGAGCAGGCTTTATGCTGACAGCAGAGACCCCAATGTGGGGCTTGAGCTCACGAACCGTGAGATCATGATCTGAGGTGAAGTTGGGGGCTTAACCAGCTGAGCCACCCAGGTGCCTCTCAAAATCTCTCTTGTCTTGCTCTCTAGTTCTTGGTTCCATCCCATTTCCTCCCTTGCTAGCCCCTGTTTCCTTCCTGAGGATCTGTTTTAATTGTTAACAATGAATTCACATCTCATTAACTTTTTAAAAGTTTATTTATTTTGAGTGAGAGAGGGCAAATGTGTGCACAAGCAGGGGAGGAGCAGAGAGAGAGAGAGAGAGAGAGAGAGAATCCCAAGAAGGCTCTGTGCTACCAGTACGGAGCCCAATGCAAGGCTCAATCTTACGAACCATGAGACCATGACCCAAGCCAAAACCAAGAGTCAGACGCTGAACCTACTGAGCCACCTAGGCACCCTTATCTCGTTAATTTTTTAAAGTGATTTTCTTTTTTAAAAATTAATTAGGGGGCGCCTAGGTGGCTTAGTCGGTTAAGCGTCCGACTTTCGCTTAGGTCATGATCTCGCGGTTTGTGGGTTCGAGCCCCGCGTCGCGCTCTGTGCTGACTGCCAGCTCAGAGCTTGGAGCCTATTTCAGAGTCTGTATCTCCCTCTCTCTCTGACCCTCCCCTGCTCACGCTGTCTCTCTCTCTCTCTCCTAGAAATAAAAAAAAAAAATTAATTAGGAAAACTATGGAACATCATGGAAATAAGGAGAATACAAAAGTAATGGGTATAATTATACTCGGATATGAACACCGAAAAGGATCAAAGGAAAAGTGGAATATGTAATTGGAGGCATTCTGAAGGAAATCAGAATCTTATATCTACTGATTTCTGTTATTAGATTAGAGCAAGGGAAAAGAGCAAATTCAACAGACTTACAGGACCCTAAGAACAACTGAATAATAAATACATGTGTGTGTATTTTGATGGAGAAGGGCATGTTTGGCTATTGCAGGCAAACCCAGAGCACAGAAGGGAAATGGGAGACACAAAATAATAGGAGTAATAGTAACACTACTTATCTATCTCATGATTCCATGGTTTCATGGGTGTGCAATCTATGAAATCACATAAGGTCCTGTGCTTAGAAGGGCCTACACTTGGTTTAACATTTTATCACCATTTTGAAATTCGTAATGATTTTTTAACAAGGGGCCCCATATTTTCATTTGCACTGGGCCCTACAAATTACCAGTTCTGATTCTACCTTAGGATATTGGCACTATTATAATTCCTATTTTAAAGACAAGAAAGCTGGGGCTGTAACAGGTTAAGGAACTGCCTAAGGTCACACAACTAGCAAGTGGTAAGATTTGAATGCTGGCTCTCTCTACATGAGACCACGGACAGAACTGAAAGAGAAAAACAGAGAAGAGGAAAGGGGAAAATAAAAAGAAAGCTGGTAAGCCAGTAAACTAGGACATCGCATCTACCCGGGAACCAGTTCCTGAGAAATGCAATCAAGGTCACGAATTTAGTCTGAGACTTAATGCAACCTCATGAAGGCATCCATTCTGCAGCTGATGACAGACTGTATCACAAGACTATGTGAGTAGAGCATGGAAAGGATTCTGGCACCCATTAGCCCTTCTGGAAACATGATCTGCAGGAGGGAAAAGCCAGCATCATTTTCCTACATAAATTGGCCCACTCTTGGAGGTTCCGGCGTTCCTTGGAGAACTAAAACAGTCAAGGACTAGGATGGCCCTGGACTAGGATGGTTCCCTTGTTAAAGTAAAACTTTAAAAACTATGTTTCAACATAATGCTTCTTTAGCTTAGGCACCACAGAGATTTTTTTCGTCCATCGCTATCCTAGAAACTGCTTTAGGAAGTCACAGGGCTCTGCAGGAGTTGCTGCTGGGCTTGGTAGTTATCCACATTCTCCTTCAGACCTACCTCTATTCCAAGAGGCTTAGAGGCTATGACTGTTCTTTTGAATGGATCATTCAACTTAGAGCACATTTCTAAAAATAAAATAAAAATCTTAGGAATCAGGGAGTTGGTTCCCAGGTTAGCAGTAAGAAAACAATGTCCCATTTTGGAGGAGGTTGAATGGATTGTATTCTGTTGTGCTTGTCTCGTTGAGGCCAGCGTGGTAGAGAGAGCTGTGAAGACTCCCAATGGCAATTAATGAGAGTAAGACACATTTTCAGATAGGAAGCTAGTCTGTAAGGGTAACTTTTACAAGGAAGAAGCTCCTGTTTCTCCCTGGAATCCTCCTCTCATATCTGAATCTGCCTCCTGCCTTGTTTTGGAGAAAGATACTCTCTGCCACAGAAGGTAGCCACACAGTAAAGGCAGAGTGGTCCCCAGAAAGCCAGATGACCAAATTTAGAGATTTCCATATGGCTACAGATCATAATCTCTTGGAGCAGCTTTTTAATATACAGATTCCATGACTTACTCTACAGCCACTGATCCCATAGTGCTAATCATTACCTACAGGTCATTTCTGAAGCCGCTGATGCAGCTGGTTGAAAAGATTGAGTTAAATGAACTTATTCTCTCCAGGACACAAGAAGTGTAATGTGGTTTATTTATGCTTAGGATTGGCTTATTTTAGTAAGATAGACTTATTATGAATTAATTCTCTTTCATTGATTCAACTCATTAATTACGACCAGGAGCAGGTCTTTTAGCTCTTTGTGCTGACTCAGTGGTTGCTAGAGTGTGGTTTTGTTAGGCAGAGGTTAGGGAGAAGAGAAATACAAGTCTGGCAAATAAGGTCATTAGCAATGCCTTAATTCTTACTATGTTGACTTTTGGCCATGTCAGGTTGATCTAGTAATAGGTAATGACCAGTAATAGGTAATAACCTACAACATTCTGAATGCTTACCTAGGAAACCTGAAAGACTCACAGTTACAAGAGACTGAACAGAGCCTGCTAAACTGTGTTTATTGATATAGAAGGTATTTGCAATGCAATTAACTGATAAAGGATCTGTTTCCAGAAAAGATTTAACAACCACCACAAACCAGAAACAAAAAACCTCCTATGAACCAATAAGAAAGGCAAAGACTATCCAGTAGAAAAAAATAAGCAAAGTGTATTAATTATAAATAAGCATTCCATAAAAAAGGAAATCTGAATGACCTATATAACTATGCAATGATGCTCAGGGAATTAGAAATAAAAAAATGAGATAACATTTGATCCACATTAGAAAACATCAACCGTAGTGAGCAGGTGGGGAACAGAGACTGCAGTAGAGTGCTGTTGGGGGTAAACAGGCACAATCACTTTGAAGAATATTTCGAACAGGAAAGCAGAAGATGTGCAAGTCCACTCTCAGGTGTTGGCCCTACGGAAGCTCATGCATTGGGGACAAGGAAGCTGTTCCAAGATGGTCACTACAGCATTATTTTTAATAGCAAAAGAAGTAAAACAACTTAACGGCCCATCAGTTAAATGTACACATGTCAAAATGAATAAATCTCAAAAAATATAGTGTCAAAGGACAAAAATCAAGTTGCAAAAGCAAGTTGATAGTAAATGAAACCTATAAAACTTAAAAATAATATTAAATATTATTTGACACATACAGATGTGGTAAATATATAAAACCAGATGTGACACGAACATGACATGCCTTCTTTAAGGTAGGGAGAGAAGTAAAAGAGAAGGGGTAGGACTTTGACTCTCATTGTTCTATTTTCACTTGCAAAATGAGGAACAAAAGAAATCTGAAGCAAATATGGCACAATATGAAATCTGGACTGTGGGCACATGGGTTTCTAGAAAATTACTTTCTTTTCTAGTTGTTTTAAATATTCAGTAATTAAAATTTTTATTTCACATGAACTTAAAAATAAGAATATACATCAAAAAATGTTTCCAGGTGTATTTCAAGAAACTGGATTTTCAGACCTTTATTACTGATGCTCAATACCTTTGCTGATTCAATTAAAAGATGACTGGTTGAGAGCTAGATAGAAGGAGGCAGGGATGGATGGACGGATGGATGGATAGATGGATGGATGGATGGATGGATGGATGGACAAGTGGCTGGATAGACTGATATTGGAATACACAGATAGAGACAGAAGAAATAAAGTAGCTTAGAGAAGTGAAAAGTTTTAATGAAGTCATATAAAATAAAATGAAGTGCTCAGGTTTTGGAGTCTGAAGTCCCAGCTCTGCCACCCTATGGACAGCCCCTTGGGCAGGGCCACCATGTGAACTGCACAGACCACAATGTGAATGGTGTCCCCTGAAGTCGTGCGGTACCCCAGCCCTGATGATAAATGCCTTGGCTCTGAGTCCTCATTTCCTTATCTGTAAAATGAGCCCAATCATACCTGCCTCACAGGGTCTTTAGAAGGAGACAATGTATGGGAAGTGCTTTGCACAGAGCGCAACACACAGTAAAGAGTGAGAATATGGTAATTATTATCCAGGTAGTACTAGGAAAATGGACACAGAGTCTAACATTCAAGAGTAAGTTAATGTGCAACAGTGGCTGTCTCCTTGGAATTTAAAAAATCACCTGCTTGCGGCAGAAAAATAACATATGTACCGTACATACACCTGGTCATTGGTCATACACAAGATCATACATTTGGCTGATCTTGAGGACTATAAGCTTCCCAGCAGGCGGTGGAGTGTGTTAAGACAGAAGCCTTCCCGCCCTCAGTCCGGGGGTTCTCTGGAGTGCTGCAAGGGAGTAGGGTCTGGCTGAGGTGTTGAGGGCCCAGATCCACCCTCTGCTACCATGAGAGCAGATGGGCCTTTCTGTGCCCTTAGATGCAGGTATCTCTTAGCTAAGACTTAATAAACATAAATCTGATTTTATGTAAGGCTCTCCGCAGAGCATCTATAAAACGTTCACAGTACATAAACATATACAAGCTTAGTCGTGATGTGGTGTGGTTTGTGGAGCGAGGGGGACAGGGCAGGCAGAAGGAGGTAGCTACATGGGGCTGCTGGGAGCTATCACTTCCTCATTTACACTGTCATGATGCACAAACTGATTTCATAATTAATAATAAGCTGGCTTATAAACACACACACACACACACACACACACACAGTAGACTTAATATAAAGATTTTCCTGAAGGGCACCTCTTTCAGCCATCTATTTCTATTTCTAGTTCATCATCCATTTAGGCCCAAAATTTTGTGGCAGAAAATAACAAGAATTGACTATTTCTCTTGATTCTGCACTTTGCTGGGTGGCTCCTCTGCTTTTCTGGTGGCCTCACTCAGCCTCCTGCAATCGGCTGGGGAGTCACCTTGCCTGGAAGGTCCTAGATGCCCCCTGTCCAGCTCACAGTGCCGGGTGTTGGCTGGGGGGCCTCAGTTCTTATCCACATTGTCTCTCACCCTCTGGCAAAGTAGAGCAGCATCTTCTCTTAGTGGTCTTAGGGCAAGGACCCTAGAAGACTGAAGGGACAGTTTCTTTGTCTGGTCGTCTTAGGGCCCCATGAGGATGGAAGTGGTGGCCGCGAGGCCTCTGGAGGCTGTGGCCGGCACTTGGACATTGCCCCCTCCACCAAGGTCTGTTGGCCAAAGCAAGCCAAAAGGCCACCAGACTCAAGGGGAGGAGGCACCGATCCCACCCCTTGATGGGACAAGCAGCAAAGTCCTTTTGTAAATGAGTTTAGCAGAAATAGCGTAGCTGTCTTAGAAAACATGTGCCACAGAGCTCTGTAAACTCAGGCATGGACTGGTCGGGGCTTCTGTGTATGATTTATTTAAAAATAAAAAGTTTTAAAAAATAAATAAATAAAAATAAAGAGTTAATGGTTATTAAAAAAAAAAGTTTGAAAACCACTCCATTAAAGCAAAAGACCAGAAAATAAAAATAGGACTGAGTGGCATTTTTTTTTTCCTCCTGAAGAAAAGTCTTCCCAGTGGGAGCAACAGGGTTCCTGAGGAAGCGAGATTTCTCCTCCACTGAGCAGACAGTGAAAGTCATATCGATGTGACCAATGAAGATGGTGAACAAGTGACTGAGGGGAGGAGAGGAGTGGGGCCCCACCGGAGCAGGTACCTGAGACTGATCCTCGTGAGGACCGGCGACAGAATGTGATGCTTGTGTGGAGACAGGCCAGGCTGCCCAGTGAGAGAGGAGGTGGAGCAAGGTGAGGCGCGCTGGGGGCGAGGGGGGAGGGGGGCGGGGGGGAGGGAATGGCAGCGAAGGAAGCAAATCCAGGAAACAGCAGCAGCTGCTCAGATACAGAGATGCCCTTCACCAAAGGGACAAAAGCCTGAATAGCAAGCCTCCACAATTCTTCCCTTCCTTCTGGAAAGAGAAAAAAGAAAAATCAGAAAGGGGCTTTGTCGAAATAGCAAAGCCATATTAATATAATAATTGAGCACTAAGTAAATGAGGAGAGAATCTGTGATGCCCTGACAACTCGAAGAAGAGGACAAAGAGGAGAAGAGAAGAGAACAGAAGAAGACTGAGCTTTAGACAATAGGCAAGCCATCACCCTCTGAGAAACACTTTCCCGCTCCCTCTGTGTGGGCAGGTGGACGCACAGAGTCACGCTTGTATATGTGGATTTATAATTGGTTTCATTTTATTCCACAGTAAAATGGGTTAATAGTGCATCCATATTGTGACAACATTCTCTAGCAAATGTCCTAATTAGGAACCCTAACTAGCTTTCCATTATTTCAAAACTGTCCAAATCTGGGTAGACCCCAAAGACCATCTGGAACCTGGACACATGCCCAGACAGCAAGGGGTTGTCCTTCATTAGACCTCTCCATGCCCCACCTATTTGAAAGAGAGATAGGGTGACGGAGAGTTGCATGCAAATACAACACAAAACAGCATTCCCAGCTCAGACATTTGGTTTCACGATTTTATCTTCTTTGCAACTGACCACGTACATAAAACTTCAAAGGAGATTTTTCTGGTGCTTTGGCTATTTAAAATTGACTGGGCCATGCATTTATTTAAGTGTGCATTGATGTCTGCATACATATGCAGAAAATTCATCCAAGAAAACGGCAGAAAGTACTGCTATTCTTCATTTTATCTTTAAACTATTTTAGTTTGAAAAGGAAGCTTTTAAAAAATCAAGAATAACTTCTAAATCCAGAGGGAGGAATTGCCAATAAAGTAAAACCACTCAAGTTGATTTATCATTGTATTTCTGCAACCATCCCTTGCTTCAGTAGCTTGTCACTGCCATTGGGGTGGGAGGGGTATTCATCTGGATCTCACATCGCCTAGAAAATCTGATATGTATTTTTAAAATTCAATCATAAAGCTCCCCCAAGTGGATAATTTTTAAACTACACCAAGAAACCAGCTATGGTATCTAGGACTGCAATCAAGACTGAGGCCCCAAATATGCTTTTAATGGGCAGGAGTGACCTGGCTTATCCATCATTTTGTACATAATTTAATAAGATCAGCATCTTGGGAAAAGAAGTCTATAAATGTTAAAATGGAATCTGCAAAAATGCTCCCCCTGGCTTCCTGAGAATGTAGCCGGGGTTAGAAGCTGCCTGTGGCTATGCAAGATCTTACCTGGACTCAAAGGATGCAGGGATACAGTGATTTACAGCTGCTCAGGGGTGGAAAAATCCCCTTGTGGCCTCTCTGGAAAAGCTCCCTTGTCCATTTAATTGTGTTCCTTATTCCACTATCTGGGCTGATTATACTGAATTACTTGGCACCCCTGTTAAGCCTGTCACTTAGATTCTAAAACAAATTAAGTTTGTTGAAGGCTTTGCTCTTTCTCTCTATTAAAATATTCATATCTACTCTAACAACCTGATAAAAACTGGCTAAAAGCCTTAATGGTATCCCCAACAGGGAGTGCCATTTTTAATGAACACGCAAGCATCATAAATAAAAAATAACTGGTCTTAATAAAGAATTGATAGAGAAGCTCTGGCCCCAGATAGGTGTCAACATGGAGGCTACACACAGCCTTGGGAGACCCAGTGCAGCAAATGAGTCTCCCAGAGCCTGAAGGCATCCAACCAGCAAACTCCAAACAAAGGCACAATCAACGAACTTCCTGAATAACTTTCCATAAAATAGTTGAATCTAATGGGTCTCTATGAGTATGGATGGTAGAGGGTGTCAAGGAGGCCCCTCTAGGGGAGTAGAAGAAAGTAGGGGGAGAAGGAAAGGGGATACACAGGTGGTAATAATATAGTAACAGCTAATGTTTCTTGAGCATTTACCAGGCGCCAAGCATTATCATCCCAACAATCCTACCAAATGGGCAGTATTATCCCGTCTTCACAAATAAAAGCAAATGGAATATATATGTAAGCAGCCCACAGTCTGAATTCCAACCCAGGTCTGACCCTTAATCATGAGCTCCTAACCACTAAAGGCTTTAGAAACACTGCTTAAAACTCTCAACTCATTCCAGTTAGTTTTTGGCAAAAGATGGGACATGAAATCAGCAATCATGACATTCACTTGCTCCTGGGGCCGTGGCTCCAAACACCCTGGCTGGAATCCTGGCCTCCTTCAAACTAGGCCAGTAGATTGTTCACACCAACCCCACCCCATGGCCCACAAGGAAGCACAGGACCTAGATTCACAGGCTCCAGAAAATAAACCAAATAAATACACAGCGTCTGTCATCAAGGCAGACCTGCAGCCCTGGCTCTGTCATTTGGGGATGGTGAAACACATGATTTCTTCTCTCTGAGCCTGCACACTTGTCCATTAAGTAGGGATGACAGTCTGTTCCAAAAGGGCTTCAGGCAGCTAATAATACCTACTTCACTGAGTGGTGGTCAGAATACAATAGAGTTTAATTAGCTATTTATGACAACTTATTATAACACAATCTCTGTCAAGAGCCCAGCATGGTGCCTGGTTCACAGCAGGCTGGCAGTGAACCTGACTCTCTGCCCCCTGCCTGGGACTACTCACAGGTCCTCCAGTGCCCCTCGCCCCATGCCCTTGCAAGGGCTCCTGTGTCCAGGCTACCACCCTGCTTTGCTAAGGGTCCCGGGGTCAGCTCTTATTCCTCTCATGATCTGGTGCCTTAGGATGGGGGTGGGGGGATACAGGATGAGGTCAAGAAAAAGCAGTTGCAACAATCCTGGCTTCTTCTCATTCCTCAAGTGCATCCCCCGAAAAAATGCTTAATTAGCCAAAAGCATAGAGTTACAGTGATGTCCCCCACTGGAAAGGTGTACCTCACTTAATTCTATACCTCCTTTCCCAGTAGTAGGGGCATGACTGGGGGAACCTTCACCTGCATAGGCATAGGAAGTGGCACAGGCCGTCCAGAGAAGCAAAACTTCTTTCTGCAATCATGCTGTTTTCCTGTTTTGTTGAATTACAAGTTTTAGACAAGCACTGTGTTCTGGGATGCTAGCACTCCAGGCTCCATGGCCAGATTGCACGTCAAGCCAAGACATGAAACTTCAGCTTTTTTATCCGTAATACTGGGATAGTGTGAACCCGTACCTCCTAAGGTAGCTGTGAGGACAATATGACATAATCCATGTAAAAGGCTGGAGGGCACCTGACATGTAGTAAGTGCTCCACAATACTCCGTTTTTATTACTGGAGCTAAGATAGACTGTGCTTGCCTTGGCACCCGACCGCCAGTTAGAACACCACTGCTGCTAAGAGGGAAGACATTCTAAGGTACAAATCATGAGTTTATAATTTGAGTTGTTACAAAAATAAGAAGTTACCAATGAACTCTTAATCAACTGGGGCTGTTAGAAAAAGATTGTCTTGGGGCGCCTGGGTGGCTTAGCAGGTTAAGAAAAAGATTGCCTTTTTTAAATCAATGCCAAAATGTGGGTTACTTACCAAAGATAGTGTTGCAACATGCATCATCCTTTTTCTTCATCCAATGAGGCTAATGTGATCAATGTATCATATGAGATATATATATGTGTGTGAGATAAATACACACACACATATATATATCTCACAGCACAAGTCAAAAGTTTCTTAGGTTCTTAGTGTAAGAGAACTTAGCCACCACCCCTAACCTACACCTCAAGGCCAACCTCAAAGTCTAAGTGACATCAGGGATCTTTATTCAGAGTGCTAACAGCTACAAGGCTAAAAGTTAGACACATTTTTCAGTAGACTGCTGGGCTCAGAAAGAAAAACAATTTCTTCCACGTACCACACAGGTCTGAACCTTCACAGAGGTACAGCCCAGACACCTGATGCTGGCCTTATCTCAGGTGGGAAGGGTTTTTCTTGCTCAAAAATATCTCCCCCATAATCTCAATTGGTTTCGCTGAGTCTATAAAATTCTCCTTTAAAAAGTGAATCTTGGGGGCGCCTGGGTGGCTTAGTCCGACTTTCGCTTAGGTCATGATCTTGCGGTTTGTGGGTTCGAGCCCCGCATCGGGCTCTGTGCTGACTGCCAGCTCAGAGCCTGGAGCCTATTTCAGAGTCTGTCACTCCCTCTCTCTCTGACCCTCCCCTGCTCACGCTGTCTCTCTCTCCTAGAAATAAATAAAAAACATTAAAAAATTAAAAAAAAAAAGTGGATCTTGCATAGAAAAAGAATTCTAAAAGGAGGTGCTCCGAAGTATAACACTAGTTTTCCCTAGGTGGTGGGGTTGTGGGGGACTTGGGTTTTCTACTTTTTTGGTTTTTTAGTCTTTCTACAATGAACAATTGAAAGTTAATTTTGATTTTAAAAATACCTTTCCTAGACGGATTAAATAAATTATATTTGGTAGGAATTCCCTTTAAAAAGGAAGACTGCAAACCACAATGAGAAATCGCTCTACACTCATTCAAGTGGTTATTTTCTTTAAATTTTTTTTTTTTATGTTTTTATTTTATTTTTGAGAGAGAGGGAGAGCCAGAGCATGAGCAGGGAGGGGCGGTGAGAGAGGGAGACACAGAATCGGAGGCAGACTCCAGGCTCTGAGCTGTCAGCACAGAGCCTGACACGGAACTCAAACTCAAGACTGTGAGATCATGACCTGAGCCAAAGTCAGACACTTAACCGACTGAGCTACCCAGGTGCCCCTCAAGTGGCTATTTTTTTAAAGGGAAAATAACGAATGTTGACAAGGAGAGGAAGAAACTGGAACCCTCCTACACTGCTGGCACAAAGGTAAAACAGTGCAACCACCTTGGAAAACAGTCTAGCAGTTCCTCAAACTCTGACATAAAGTTACTATATGGCCCACGACACCCCACCTAGGCATATATTTAAGAGAAATGAAAACATAGCCACATAAAAATTTGTACACAAATGTTCACAGAGCATTATTCATGATAGTCAAAAAGTGGAAACAACCCAAATGTCCATCAGTGGATAAACAGATAAATAAAATGTGGGAGGGGTGCCTGGGCAGCTCAGTCATTTTAAGTGTCTGATTCCTGATTTCAATTCAGGTCATGATCTCATGGTCATGGGATCAAACCCCACGTCAGACTCCACACTGGGCATAAAGCCTGCTTAAGATTCTCTCTCTCTCTCTCTCTCTCTCTCTGTCCCTCTCCCCAGCTTCCACACTCACTTCCTCTCTCCCTTTCTCTCTTTCTCTCTCTCTCCTCTCTCGTTCACTCTCTCTCACTCTCAAAATAAAATAAAATAAAATAAAATGTGGAATACCCATACAATGGAATATTATTTGACCATAAAAAGCAATGAAGAACTGATATATACTATACTACAAGGATGAACCCTGGAAACATGCTAAGTCAAAGGAGTCACCAAAGGCCACATATTATATGACTCTCATGTATATAACATGCCTAGGATAGGCAAATCTGTAGGGAAAGGAAGTAGATCAGTGGTTGCCTGGTGATGGGGGATGAGGGGAATGGGAGAATGGTAGCTACAGAGTATAGAGTTTCTTTGAAAAAAGATGCACTTATTTGTGAATATACTAAAAACCACTGAGTTACCCACTTTAATGGGTGAATCATATATGTCGATTACCTCAATAAAGCTGTTACCCCAAAATGGAAGAAAGCAATCTGAGGAGGATGGGATTGTTGACTTGTATGAGTAGGTACCGCTTTAGATCGGGGACACATGTGGTCAGAAGCTCCTGGAGACAGAGAGACTGGAGGGGACCAAAGGATGTCATACACAGCCGAATGCTCAACCAGCACAGACTGGAAAAACTCATCCCCGTCCATGGCACAAGCCTGGGCTTCTCTCCTATATATCAACCAATCAGAAACCCAGATCATTCCCTGCAGCTCATCTTGGGCGCCAGAAAAGTGCTGGAATGAAAAAGGCAGAGTCGGGGATCAGAAACGGACTCCACCACAATCACACAACACCCGCTAACTTAGTGATTTTCCAAACCCTATTTATCAGCATCATCCAGACACCTTGTCTGACTCTCTGCTTGCTTTGAAATATAGACTGTTGGGCCCCACAACCCAGATACTCTAATGCATAGGTCTGGGAGGTACCTAGGAATCCTGTACTTTAAAATGTTTCTTCTGTGTTTCTGACCATACACCAGGCATAGGAACTTCTGGACTGGATGATAATCCCTCTGAAAATGTTTTTGAAGGAAATAAAAATAAGCACATTTTTTATTTTAAAAAAGCCTTTAGCTTCCACACAGAGACAATATGTAGAAACTGCTTAATAATATGTTGTTTATAATCCCTGGTATAGCTACAAAAAAAAATTTTTAAAAGAACAAAAATGTGTGTCTCCACAACTTACCAATTCTCAGTTTTAGTGAGGTGTTCCAGTTGATTCTTCCAAATTGTCCCTAAACTACTGCTTAAACAACACAGACTTTAAAAGCTGAAGGAGACTTAGATACCGCTTCAACTCTCTCATCATCCACAAGAAGGAATGGCAGCCACAGAGAGGAAGGATCTTTCCCTACCCAGCAAACCGACCTGGGTTAGAACTCAGCCAGGCATCCTCACAGGGCAGACTTCTCTCTGACGTCACAAAACACACTGCAAGAATAGCTGACACCTGGGTCTTCAGTTGCAGTAAAATCAGTCTCTCGGGATGTGAAGGAATGGCATTTAAGGAAAACTTAAACGCTCAAATCCTAGGTGCATTCTAATGAGAAGGGACTTGCAGGTCCCAGGACCAGAATCTGCAATGTACAGGTGACCCAGTACCACAAACCACAATGAACCAATAGAAAATGATGCCGGAGGATATGGACTTGCATAGGAGCCTGCTGACAGGGGTGATTACTAATACTCCCCGACCCAACTTGAACTACACAGAGGCTGGTTAGGGAGCATGACTATAACTGTTGCTGCCCTTGCAAAGGTTTAATCACACTCACTGTCTAAGCTGATGTCACCCGTACATAACTTTTCCAAGGCAGCCAAAGAGCAGCAGAGCCCTCCCCGGCATTCACAGGGATTAGAATACTGGGTTGGCGTTTTCAAGGTTTGTCACCAGCATGATTGTAACACCCTGCAAAAGCCCTGCTCATCTCTCCCCTGCCTGCCTGCCTGCCTGACCAGGAAACCAGGAAACTGGATGTGCCCCAGCCAGTGCTCATGTCAGGACACAGGTGGCAATGGCATTTTGATTCCTAAGAGAAAGGACACTTCACTTCCAGAAGTGAGGAGACATGGTGCTCATGTCACTCTTCTTGGCAGAAGAGTGACACTGTGGCACAATAAAAAGCACATATTTCAAACAAAACATGAAATCTGTGTGCTGATTCATCTTTTTTTTCTTTTTTGGTGGGTGGAGAAGGGCAGAGAGAAAGAATCTTAAGCAGTCTGATGCAGGGCTCAATCCCATGACCCCAGAATGCTTAACTGACTAAGCCACCCAGGCACCCCTGATTCATCTTTTGTTCGCTCTAGGAATTCGGGCAAATCAGTTAACTGCTCTAATTCTTGTTTACTCCCCTATAAGATGGAAGGAACCTTACTTACCTTCCTGTTCAGCTGAGCTCAGTTGTGTAAAAATATAAACTTTGCTAAACTCTACATGCAAGTTGTGTCCGTTACTACAGTATTTAGTGTTGAGGGAATGGTGATCGCTACCAAAACCCCAAAAATGTCCACTAGATAATAACAAGAGTCGTCATTCACTTTACATCTCCCAAGAGCGTAGCCAAGTTCTTTAAGTTTCTTCCACACCAAAATCTTCTAAAGGGGGCATTATTATTCCATTTGCACTGGGCCCCACAGCTAACAAGGAGCAGAGCCAGGTTTTGAACTTCAGTAGTTCAGACAGTCTTCTTATTTAACTCCTCAAATGGACAGACATCAAATGCAAAGCTTAAAATGAATAGTGATGGTGGAACTCTTTTTTATGTTTTGGGATATTGGGGGGGGAGGGGTGTAGTTATGACTGCAGTTTCAAATAGCTATGTGGATCACCACAAGAGGCTGTGTTCCCAGACTCTCTATATCCTCTCTCCATAACGGAGCTAACTCTAGAAAGCCCACGCCAGTCTCTGGGTGCCCAGAGCAGTGCTGTCTCCTGGGCACCAGTGTTGTATTTTCACCGAATTGGCAACGGCTTACCCAGACCTGCCCATCAGGAAGGAATGGGCTGCTTGTGTCTAATGTCATCAGAAGGAACAGGCAGCTTGTCTCTAGAATGGTACTTACACGATCTATGCAAATTAGCTCCAAAGTGAAGAATTTTTGCAAGAGGAAACATGCCCATGTTTTTAATCCACAGAAATACCTCTGAGATTTATCGTGCTTCCTTGTTCAAGCAAGAAACTCAAAAGGAAGAGTCAGCTTTCACCAAAAAAAAAAAAAAAGTGATTTATGAACCAGCATCTGAGACCACAGTGGGCACATAGGCTAGGCATAGTCATTACCCCTCCCTCCTGCCCCAGCTAGAGGGGAAAGGACATTCATCTTTAGATGCTTGCAGGGGACTTCAAGTGACCCGATTCAGGAAGATTCCCCTCATGGTAAAGGCCCCAACACGACTGAGCCATTGGAGGAAGGCAAGCACATCCCAGAGCCTCCATCCTTCCCACAGTTCTCCTGATCTCAAAGCGTCCTCAGCCATTGCCTGCTCACAGCAGGGGGCAGTTACTTGCTGGAAGTCCAAACACTCGGTCCTCAGCGTTTAGAC
This sequence comes from Proteles cristata cristata, assembly GCA_017311185.1. Lineage (NCBI taxonomy): Eukaryota > Metazoa > Chordata > Mammalia > Carnivora > Hyaenidae > Proteles > Proteles cristata. Next base: position 1,926,709 of record JAESUZ010000555.1, read on the forward strand.
TTCCTTCAGGCTCCTTCATGAGGCCTCTCAGGAGACAGCCCTGCTCACCAATGTCTCCTGTCTTCCCCACCACCACCACCATGCACTGCAGCCCTGTCCTGATCACCTGTCACAGTGCCTGGCTCAGGCTGGCACCACAGTGATCAGATGCTGTATCAGTGAGTACTTGCATTTTCCGAAATGAACCAGGTTCTTTTCCTTCTCCAGGTCTTAGTTCAAACTACTCTCTCTAACTGAATTGTCTTTCCCATTCCTCTAACTTCCTCTCTTTTTACAAGAATCAGCTTTAGAGTTCTGCTTGTCTGGAAATTCAATCATCTTTAACCCTCTCCTTGAGCTGAGTTGGGGATACCAGTTACCGAAAAGATCCTGTATGTGATGAAGAAGAAATGAGACTGGGTCTTACTTTAACAAGCACACTTGGATTTACATTCTAAACAAGTGCTGTGCTCTTTAAAGAAGTTTTTTAGTCCACTCTAAGAGATCAGCTGAGAGGTGTCTGGGTGGCTCAGTCTGTCTTAGCCTCAGGTCATGATCTTTAGGTTTGTGAGTTCAAGCCCCACGTCAGGCTCTGTGCTAACAGCTAAGAGCCTGGAGCCTGCTTCAAATTCTGTGTCTTCCTCTCTCTCTCTCTGCCCCTACCCCATTCTCTCTCTCTCTCTCTCTCTCTCTCTCCCTCTCTCCCTTAAAAATAAATAAATATCAGAAAATTGAAGAGATCAGCTGAGTTTCCGGTGTTAGTAAGCCTCTAAAGGCTAATAAATACATTAAATTTCCCAGAACACCATACCACTAAAGACGGCATCACCTCTCTCACTCAGAATTCTGAACGAGTTAAAAAGTCAGGGTCAGGAAGTAACTTGAAGATCAACTCAACCCTTCATTTTACAGATGTGGAAACTGAGGTCCAGGGAAAGTTGACGTCATCCCAGAGACCAAATAGGAAGTTGGTGGCAGAGTGTAGACAAGATTCAGCTTATCTTTAAGCCAATTACACACGCAAGGCTTTAATCTTTTTCCATCTCACACTCAGAAGAAAAACGCATCTCACCCAGAAGAAAGAAAAACTCAAAAATAAGTTCCTCCCACTATCTGCTTTGAATTGCATTCCATGCTTTGATTTGGTGATCTTACTTACAAATTAAAGAATAACATTATGCTAAAACTTTAAATCAAAGGTAAGAGCTCCAGATGATTTAAATATAAGACATGGTGCATCAAAACATGGGGCCACCCCCAGTGAACAAAAGCTAATCCCAAGGTTCCAGTCAGTCATTAGTCCGATGTTCTTCTAACATCCTTAATTTGCATATCATTATCTCAATTTTGGTCAGATTTGAACACCATCTTTACTATTATCTACTTATTTCTTTTCTTCAACTCACTTTTCTTTAACTCACTTTTTAAAACATAAATATCTAGGGGCGCCTGGGTGGCTCTGTCGGCTGAGCATCCGACTTCAGCTCAGGTTATTATCTCACCATTTGTGAGTTTGAGTCCCATGTCAGGCTCTGTTCTGACAGCTCTGCAGGCCTGGAGCCCACTTCGGGTTCTATGTTTCTCTCACTCTCTGCCCTTTCCCCACTCACTCTCTGTCTCTCTCTCTCTCAAAAATAAATAAACATTTTTTTTAAAAAACCCATAAATATCTAATTTAACCTCAGCCTAAGCAAAATAAATAATAAAAAATCCAAAAAATCATGCATAGTGTTATATGTTACACTGTTTTCCTAGCACATTTAAGATAAGTTCGTAACTATTAAAAGAAAAAATATTCATGTGCCTTTGAAAATCACCCACGTATTACTACCACTATGTGTGTACTAGTCTAGGAACCCGTGTTTGTATTCTAGAACAGAGCTGATTCCATCCAGAGCAAAACTATTTACCGGTATTCTCAATAAGTTTCTATTTAGTCTTCCGGACGCACCTATTTTATCTGAAGTGCCAATCAGCAACAGTAAATGCAGATCCTACAGGAAAGCTTATCTTTACACTAATAGCTTTTCTTATCAACTGCTAGATCACTATGCCTTCCACACATTTGATCTGTCACTTTGTTTGAAATAATCCTCTACCCTAATGTTCTGCACTGGCTATTAATAAATTATGAACAAACAGCAAAAATAATTACCCTTTCACCTAGGAAAACACTGGTGACTACGACTTAATGGTCTACCAGTGACATACGACTTTACCCAGCATAATGGATGCAAATGTGTAACAGGATATGGGTAAGTTATTTTCACACAAGCTGTCACTTGTCACACAAATTACATGGGCTTCTTAGTTGTTTAATTTACAGACTTAAAAAAACACAAATTCCACTCACAATACCTGCATCATTCCTAAGCTCCCGGCAAAACTAGAACCAGGCTATAAAACCACCCGAGATTTCAAGGACAGTTTCTGTAGGTGTGATAATGGTGCCTGCAACCGGTGGTCAGAATCATCGAAGGATTCAAAAGGCTTCAGAGGAGAAGCGGGAGACCCGCGATTGTGAGCAAAGCCCAAACCGTACGCCCGCCCGGGCAGAGCGGGAATTCACCGGCCAGCAGAGCAGGTTATGGATCTGCCGAGCTTGGCCAAGGTGAGGCTGGCGGGGCGCTGCTGGCGCCATACAAAGGCAATGCTAAGGTCAGCTGCTTCGCATCATCAATCTACCCGAGAGACAGAGTGCTCAGGACGGTGCTTTCTACACACATTCCTGAGGAGCAGTGACTGGGGACCGCAGGCCCAGCAAGCTGCGTTGCCGGGGGCCCTGGGCCCTGAGGCTGCAGCTGTTTGGCCAGCTTCAGCCCAGGGCTCTGGACTGGTATTTCCATTTTAGGAAACTAGCAGATGCTTTGCAAATTGACCTGGTTTTATTCACAGCTCTTATGCCTTAGAGTTGGTACAGTTTACATTTTCCTTCCTTATGACAAATAATGATAACAGTAACAACAGCCAATACCACCCAATCCTGAGCATGCGCCAGGCACCGTTCTAAGCGGTCTCCGTGTATTAACACATGTGGGATCACTGGAAGTTTGAGTGGAAGGAGCCTTGGCTCTTGTGCGGGAAGGAGTCCCAACCGGTGCCAGGAGAAACGAGCGTTTCAACTCCTATTGTCTGTGAGATTTTGAGTGAGTCCTGCCTCTCCCCTGGCCTCAGCTTTCTCATCTGGTAAGGCAGTCGGAGGGATAGGATATGATGAATAGGTTTCTAAAGGAATGCCAGCTCTGAGCCAGCTGACCTGTTTGGGGCACTGTGTTGAGTGGGATTCTGAGCCTCCGCAGCACAGAGCCACAGTCCATTAGCAAGGTCTGCTACTACACCCATGGGGGCAGGGAGCATGAAGCATGTCCTCCATTTGCCATCTCTGACTGAAGCATCTCTGAGGCTCTTTCCTGCTCAAGTTGCTTCAATTCATGGTTCGAACCCAACTGTCCCCCTAAGTGCAGTCTCCTAATAAATTTTAAAAAGGAAGAAAGAATTCACTTAGGGAGACCTGGATGCCTCATTTCTCTCCTAGATCATGCGGCCTTTACAAGTAATTTAAGCTCGGTCCCCATTTACTCATCTACAAAGTCAGGATAAAAATATTTAACCTGCAGAGCCATCTTGAGGATTAAATAAAGGTGGGAAACACAACGTCTCACACGCAGTTGATGTTCAATGAAGTAGAAGCTACTGTTGGTATTTTTATCATCATCACATCTTCATTAGTCGATCAACCTCCAGCTGGATTTACAACATTCTTCTGACCCATGACTTGTCATTTAAGGAACATATGCTTATAAAGAAAACTGATTACTGTAATTTTTCTTGAGAAATAAACTTGAGCTCCTTCCCAATGAAAAATCATTTAGACATTTTATTATGGAAAAGTCCACAAATACACAAAAATAGAAGGTATTATAATGAACTCCCATTGATCCATCACTAAGCTTCAAGAATTATCAAGTCATGGTTACTCGTTTCATCCACATTCCTATCCACTCACCCCTCTTTCAGACATTCTGTATTTTTTAAGCAGATCCTAGACATTTCATCCGTAAATATTTCAGTATCTATCTCTAAACAATAGAAACTGTTCGTAATTTTTAAAGTATTTGTTACCTGCATGAAATGGCAACAGCAAGGCATAATTAGGAAATTGTTTTCTCACATCTCTAATAATATTCCATGAAAGTCACTAACAAGTGTATGTATTTTAAAAAATAATAATAAGGGGCTGGTTCATGAGGCCACGTGGGAACTGTGGTATGCATGATTTATTATAGCTACACAAAGTGAGTTATTTCATTCTTCCAGATATTTATGACACTGCTAAAACACTGAATACATCAACATCAGAATTAATCATGAATAATATTTAATTAGTGCTTGACAAGGATCAATTTGGCAACTCTTTTTGTTCTTTCTCCTTCCCCCAAATAGAAAAATAGTCATAAACTAAAGTGTTTTATTTTTTCCATCTGCTTCTGGTAAAGCGCATCCCTGAATTGCAAACTTAGTTGAGATCTCCTGAACTTTCATATACCCAGGTAATTAGACTCAGATGCTGTCCGGACTGGGATGATAAATCAAGTCTGTGTATGTAAGCAGAAAACAGACCACTCACACTGAAGTGGGTGTTGCCGTTTTCCCACGGACCTGCCCATGAGCGGACTGGCCCCATGTCTGACCAAAGCAGAAAGAAGCTTCCGTGTAGCTCCCATGTCAACGGACCCCTTTTCTCCCCTCTACGACCCAGAAAGCACTGATTATAGGCTGAATTCTTTATTTACGAAAGAAGAAAACTCCCTTGAGACACTCAAGCAGAACTTCTGCCCAGAGCTCTGTCAGTAGGTACAAACGGGAAGACTAAGGCACACAGAGGGTACACGGCCATGGCATCTTTCCAACCAGACCGTTAACATCCAAAGCACTTGGTGCCCCCAAAGAACTTCTGTGGTACCATGTACACTTCTCAACCAGGGAGTTTTGTTCCCCTGCAGAACGATTAGGAGAACTTTCAATCCATTGTTCTGTAACAACATACGCATTCATTTATTTTTAACAGGACAGCAATATTTGTTTCCATTGACTTAGTATTTTAAATTAGGTAGCCAAAGTCTCCCTGGTTTTTGAAGATATCTAAAAGAAAGTGTTTAATGGTTGTTTTTAATTTAGGGTAGGGGTGATGTCATTCTAATAGATCCCCTTTTCTTTATCTCTGGCTCATATCAAGCAGAACTACGGTTGAAATGCCTACTGGAGACAATGCACATCATCCTAGAAGACTTGGAGAACGGGAAATCAGCTAACACGCGTTAGTTCCATGTGGCAAGGACAGTACATCCTGCATCTAACTAAAGCCTCACAACATCCCTAGGAGGTGGGATATGGTCATCAACGTACGAGGAGCACACAAAGCTCGTGTGGTATATGAGGTTCCAAAGTCACTGAGCTAATACCTATGAGTTAGAATCCAAACTCAGTCCTTTCTGAGCCCATAGGCCGGGTCTATATCACACAAACTGATCCCCTAAAATGGACCTCTCATCTTCAAAATTATAAAAACTACTATTACTGAGCACTATGTACTGCTACATGCTTTATATGACTCACCTCATTTATTCCTCACCTGTGTTACTCTTATTCGTGTATTACAGGTGAAAAAAAGTCAGGCTTAGAAAGGATATGTAAGGTGCCCACCATCACACAGGAAAATCATCTGACTGCAGAGCCCTCTCTCTTAACATTTTGCTACATCTACCTTAAAGGCAAACTGAGCCACAATATGGTATTTTTTGTAACTTTTTTAATGTTTATTTATTTTTGAAAAAAGGGGGAGGGAGGGCAGAGAGAGAGGAAACACAGAATCTGAAGCAGGCTCCAGGCCCTGAGCTGTCAGCACAGAGCCTGACATGGGGCTCGAACTCACGATCTGCAAGATCATGACCTGAGCTGAAGTCAGATGCTTAACCAACTGGGCCACCCAGGCACCCCCACAATATTGATTTTATGAGAGATATGATACTTTGAAGCTCTGCGTTCCCGCAGATTTGTCAATACTGCTGACTGCGTGGGCAGGTGCTCAATGAATTTCACACTGTGTAAGAACATAAAAAAGTAAGAATTCTAAGCCCTCCGACAGACAGACAGACAGACAGACACACACACACACACACACACACACATACACACAAACACACCCACAGCATATAAACACAAACAAAAATGGGTACCTACTAACAGTTGGATGATTTTCACAAGGGAGAAGAATAGTAAGAAGAGAACTAGTCAGAGTTTATCATAAAAAAGTTAGGCTCTTACAAGATACGATTGAAATAAAAATTCTATCTGGTTCTACCCTCCCTGTGCCAGATGCTGAATTTCCCTCCTCCATGGCTTGAGAGATGAGGTCAGTGGATCGAGTTTCTGCTCCACTGACTTTTCCACATGCAACCTGATAGCTTCTGGAAACAACCCACTGATTATGAGATCATTAAAGTCTGTTATTTTAATTAAAGGAGGGTCCTATGTAGGGGGGGAGGGGTAGTAAACTTGTTAGTGGTCACCCCAAGTGCCAGGTGAGAATCTACTCACCATGGCCAGTCTCACCATCTCTTCTTCCCAGTTGGCCTCCACATCACAGTCTGACTGGGCCCAATTCTGCTTTGGACCCACGTCAAACTGAGGCAGTTCACCTAGAGCCTCACATGTGATATTTTCCAGATATGCCTTGAGAAGTGAAAAGTTAGTGCATTAAAGCAGCAATCATCACAAGAGCTAAGAGAGGCTTGAAATTCAATAGGGCTTTGAAAAAGGAAAGAAAAAAGAATGGAAGTCTAGGCTGCCAAAAAAATAAATTGGCATTGTTGTAAAATTGTGTTGCACAGCGAGAATACAAATATTATTTATGTTAAGGAAAGGGCTGACCTAAGATGTGATTTATTGGCACTTCAAATGCGGTACAGGAAGTAAACGGAAAAATTAGGGTGCAAGGTCACCGAGTAGGCAAGAGTCAACTGAAGGGTAAAGTTAAAAACTTTAGGAAGAGAGCATACAGTTCAGCTTGCCATATAAATTAAGATCTGTCCTTACTTTGAAGAAATGGGAGAAAACTGAATATTAAGGTGGGTATGTTACTAAAGGCGTTTTCTTCTCGACATGCAAGAAAACAGGAATACTTGTTAGAGGGCGAGAAATGCCGAAGAGCTATTTCATAAAAAAACAGAAAGGAGGTTGCTGCCAACAGGGAATCAACCCTGTTATCAGTCAGTAATGTCAACAAACAAGGGCCACAAGTGAAAGGGTTTTAGAGGCACTGTCCTGAGCAAGAACAAGGAATCCAAACCTAGTTTTGTTCTTAGGGATGTGTTGCTTCATTCTTTTATTAGAATAGTCTAAACTTATTTGTACACTTCCTAAACTCGTCAGTGGCCTGGGAGCAACGACTGAAGCATAAAGGAGTTTTCTTTCTTTTCTTTTTTTTTAATTTAAACTTTTTCAATTTATTTCTGAGAAAGAGAGACAGCGTGAGCAGGGGAAGGTCAGAGAGAGAAGGAGACACAGAATCTGAAACAGGCTCCAGGCTCCGAGCTAGCTGTCTGCACAGAGCCTGAAGCGGGGCTCGAACCCACAAACCGCGAGATCATGACCTGAGCCGAAGTCAGACACTTAACCGACTGAGCCACCCAGGCGCCCCCCCAAAGGGGTTTTCAACTGTGGCCCAACAGCGATTCTGTTCTCTCAAGTCATCTTCCTCTTGGGCCATTCTGTTTAATTATTATTTTTTTTTTTTTACAAATAGTTTATTGTCAAATTAGTTTCCACATAACACCCAGTGCTCATCCCCACAAGTGCCCTCCTCCATGCCCCCCCCTCCTCCCCCCCACATCCATCAGTCCTCAGTTTTTGTCAGCATCCAAGAGTCTCTCATGGTTTGCCTCTCTCCCTTTCCCCCACCATTTCCGCCCTTCTTCTCCCCCTTGTTTCTCCGTCAAGTTCCTCCTAATCCTCCTATACGTGCAAACATATGATATTTGTCCTTCTCTGCCTGACTTATTTCGCTCAGCATAACACCCTCAAGGTCCATCCATGTTGCTACACATGGCCAGATTTCATTGTTTCTCATTGCCATGTAGTATTCCATGGTATAGATAAACCACATCTTCTTGATCCATTCTTCTGTTGATGGACACTTAGGCTCTTGCCATGTTTTAGCTATTGTGGAGAGTGCTGCTATGACCATTGGGGTACATGTGCCCCTATGCATCAGCACTCCTGTATCCCTTGGGTAAATTCCTAGCAGTGCTATTGCTGGGTCATAGGGGAGTTCTATTGTTAGTTTCCTGAGGAACCTCCACACTGTTTTCCAGAGGGGCTGCACCAGTTTACATTCCCACCAACAGTGTAGGAGGGTGCCCGTTTCTCCACATCCTCGCCAGCATCTAGAGTTCTCTGATTTGCTCATTTTAGCCACTCTGACTGGCATGAGGTGGTATCTCGGTGTGGTTTTGATTTGTTTTAAATATAGTCAATATTAAATGCTGTCCCCTTTTTTTTTTTTAAGAGAATGTGAATGTTTCCCAAAGAACCACTAGAGGGCAGAGCTTTGTGATTTTACAAAATTAATTGCTAAACTAGCCAAGAACACCTAGAGGCCCAGTATTCCACCTGATAGAAGAAAACTTGGGCCATGGGAGGGCAGAGCTCAAGTATCGCCTGATACAGAGAAGTCCAGAAGGGGGAGCCCCAAGCTGAAAGCAATCTAGACAGAGCCAAGTCTCAGAGACAAGCCACCCAATCTGCCCCACATCCTCCAGTCTCTCTTAAACAAACCATACACTCCCCTCATGCGCTTGAAGCTACTTTCACTGCAGTCCTTCCCCTAACCCAGCCCCTGATGTTCATTTTGCTAAGATTTCATTTGCACTGAAAATACTATGGGGCACCTGGCTGTCTCAGTTGGTAGAGCATGAGACTCAGTCTCAGGGTCGGGAGTTTAAGCCCCACAGCAGCATGGAGCCTACTTTAAAAAGTAAATAAATACTGAGGTGCTGAGTGGCTCAGTCAGTTAAGCGTCAGACTCTTGATTTCAGCTCAGGTCATGATCTCACGGTTCTCGAGTTCTGGCCCCACACTGCGGAGTCACTTGGGATTCTCTCTCCCTTTCTCTCTGCCCCTCCCCCATGTGTGCATGGTCGGTCTGTGTGTGTGTCCAAATAAATAAATAAACTATAAACAAATAAATGCACTCATACATACATATATACTGGGTGAAAATAGCCAGAAAATCAGAAAAATCAACTCTGAGCCTAAAGCATCCCTTATTTTCAGCCCCCATTTAAAACTCTCACTGTCTTCTGTTGGGCTGTTAGCCTGCAACAACCAGAGTCAAAGTCAGAGGACACGTCCTTAGAGCTGCCTATGAAGTAGAGAAAAGGGGCCAAGAGAAATCCACTGAGCAACTGAATCGGTGCTAGGCCAACCCGAGGGCTCCCACAAAACCTAGTCCCCTTGGCATCTAAGAGGCTTTCTCAGGATGGAAGACAGAAATGTCGTCGTGAGGCCCCACATCTTTTCATTCCCCTGTCCCCTGCCTGAAGACCTGAACAAAAAAGAAAGAGCTAATCACGTCATCATCACCCACTCCTGCAGTAAGGGCTCCGTTAACCCATAGTCAGTGTGTCTAACAGAGAGACATCTGATCTCAGCTAAGGGTGTGGGAAGAGGCAACGGGAATTTTCTCTTTCTTTCCAACTTTGAGTTAGAGTCCCATTAACAATTACTGCCATTATGAAAACAGGTACCTGGGCAACTTGTGAATTGTCTTAGTAAGGAAAGAGCGCCTAAGGAAAAAGCGTGGCCTTTAAAGCTATGCTAGGGCTCAGGAATTATCAGTGGATTTCAACCGTAATTCCGGACAGGCTCTTCTGCTTGCTAGCCATCACCCCCACATCCCCCTCCCCCAAGCACACACAAACACACACACACACACACACACACACACACACACACACACAGAAAACTCTCAGAGCTTTCCATCAGGGTGGAATAAGCCTTGAAATGCACCCACTCCTGGCTCTCATGTTTCCTGCCTGTATGACCTTGGGCAAATCAGTGAGACCATCAAAAATCTACTTCAGTAGGAAGGCTGTGAATAGCAATGAGAAAATACATGTAGAAAAGGACTTAAAAATTCAAAAGTACAATTATAACGACCCCTCCCCCATCGCACACATAAGAGCAGGCCCCAGTGAAAGGATACACCATAGGGTATTTTGTTAAGTGACCACCTGGTGAGGGAACTGAAATAAGCTTTTTTTAAAAAATAGTATTTTTTACTCATCACGGTCTAATTGAAATCTGGGTTTAATGACCAATAACCAAACCATGTCCAAGCTCAAACCACACACCATTTTCCTCTTTGCTGCCTCCAACAGGCATTAATGCAAAACCTCATCTAACACTAACTGGTTTTTACTGTTGTTGCTGTTGCTGTTTTAGGCCAAGTTCTCTGCTGGGATCTGCCAAGACAGAGTAAAGCCCTGGGGGTCCCATATGTTCACTGGTTCACCTCTGGCGGCTGAGTGCACCCCATGGGAAGGACGTCAGCAGGTTAGGCCACCCTGTGGCCCGAAGGTGGAGGGCTACATGACCACAGAGGCAAACACTTGATAAACACACCATTGGTGCTCAGATGTAACACCTAACACAAAGCAGAGGGTCCTCAGAAAGAGCCCAGGGTGGTACTAGGTTTATTTAAAATTTCCTTCCAGGCCCATCCTTATAATAACCCAGGCAGTGGTTTCTATAAAAGCCGGATTAGATCGTCCTGCCCTGCTGTTAGAAGTTTCCACAACAGATGGAGGGACACAGCTTTAGAGGAAAGTCCGGCTCACATCCGTCTGCGTTCATTATTGGCCCTGTTCTCCGAAATGCTATATGTTATCTTGAGCCTGTTTGTTTTTATCTGTCAGAGTGGTTTATTGTTAGGGAAATGTGGTGTCAGCTGTCTCTTCCCCACCATCAAAGCCGCTTCATTAAAGTTAATAGTGTTTGACTTGCAGAGATCTCTTACGGAGGTAACCCAAGAAAGCCCCTGCTGGCTGTTATTTTTCCGGCAGTAAAGCCACCAAATGGACGCAATAACTGCAAGAATCTTTTAGGAAAAAGAAATAAAAACCTACTGCATGGCTCTATCTAGTAGCTGCTTAATAAATACACCTTGGATTCATGAGGCTAATGCCACTCTTCAGTGTGGGACGGGCTGAAGACCTAAATGACCTGTATTCTGACTCTCCCATGCAAGGCTCTGGGGCTTACCACTTCCCCTAGTACAAACTTCAATTTATTAATCTCAGAAGTAAGAGGGTATAGAGTATAAGGGAGCTTTGTCTTTAAACTGGGGAACCCTCTGGACAAAAGTAATCTTGCAATGAAGCCTCATGTACAAAGCAGATAAAAGCAAACTTTTTCTAGCTAAAGGTAAGGAGAAATCAGAAGTCCCACCCTCTCAACGTATCTACCTCCCTTCATACTCCCTTCATCTAAACCCATCCTCATCCCTCCCCCAGGGGTCCTGAGCAACCTCTGTAGCCTGTTACCCCCACCCCAGACTTCCTGGAACGTCATCTGAAATCCACTAGCCTCGAAGGACTTATCTAAGGTCTTGTCTGCTCAGAGTCTGGATTCTCTGGTTAAGTAACTGGCGTCAAAACCCACCAGGACAGTTTCTAATTAATGTCATACCGTCACGAAAGAGCCCCTGCTCAGTGCCGCACAACATGGAACAGTTTGGGTTTGGTTTTGTTTTCTGCCTCTTTATCTTATGATCACTATTTTCTATTGTGTGCTGTCGTCTCCCTTCACCACTGGAGTGGTGGGTCTCCAGCAAGCTCCATCATATCTGGGTCACTGTCACTTACCGCTAGTTAGTTCAGCTTCAAATGTCAACATGACTCGATTTAAAATATCCTCCCCCGCCTCCCCTGCAGGGCAGGCTACATCTGGGAGTGTGATGCTTCAGCGTGCTCCCTTGCCCAAAAGGCCACCCTCTTCTCTGGCCGGAAAACCAGTAAGAGAGTGGAACCCAACAGCCCGGCACCATAGTGCGCAACTGACCACAATAAACTCGGGCATCCTTGCCACATCGGCCAGTGCACGTGCGGGTGGCCCGGCAGCCAGCCCTGCGGCATCCGCCCATCCTTCTCTGGTCTTCTCCTCTGCTCACTAGGCCAGCGGACACATCTTCAAGGCGGCTACCCAAGCAGAAGTCCACTAGGGAACCTAACGCCAGTTTCCCCTTCTTGCAAGCAAGGAGGAATTTCTCCCCTCATTTAATTTGTTGAAGGAAGCAGCCCCCAGCCTCTGCCTCTCCCTTGTGTAAAGGGAAGAAAATTATGAACACCGTTGCTCCAAACGACTACAGCCAAGAAGACTCTCTTTCTCTCTCCTTTCCCCCCAGAAACTTCAAAAAAGGCCTTCAGGATGAGAGAGAAGGATCAGGTCAATGGTCCAAGAAGACTGCCCCAGAGTAGAGAAGGGGAGAAGGGAAGGGAAGGGATGGGGGAGGGCGGGGGCATGCTGTTATTGGCTTTCTTTAAAATGTTGCGTTTGCAGCTACAGTTCTAGTTGCCAAATCCAATACCACAGAAAGAAATCCCACAAAACATCCTGTACACATGTAATACTAGGATATCTACCAGACTACATTTGTATTTATATCTGTGGTCGAGACTTGGATGGGTACCAGCACGGTGCACCTGTGTAAAACTCAAAGGAATCCCAAATCACACATTTAGTTTTATTTTTTTGGCCCAAGTCTCTGAGGGAGAAAATAAAATCAGAGCAAAGAGAATTATTCCTTCCTTCCTTCCTCCCTCCCTCCCTCCCTCCCTCCCTCCCTTCCTTCCTTCCTTCCTTCCTTCCTTCCTTCCCTCCCTTCCTTTAAATCTGTCTATGCAGCCTTTCCTTACACCAGACAAGTGCTAGGCACTTGAGTGAGGCAATGGTAAATAAAACATATTCTCCCGGGATGCCTGGGTGGCTCAGCCAGTTAAGCATCCCACTCCTGAATCTCAGCTCAGGGCTTGATCTCACAGTCTGTGAGTTCAAGACCCCTGTCAGGCTCTGTGCTATCCTGCTTTGGATTCTCTGTTTTCCTCTTTCTCTGCCCCTCCCCCACTTGGGCGGGCTCTCTCTCTCTCTCTCTCTCTCTCTCTCTCTCTCTCTCTCTCTCTCTCTCTCTCTGCCTGGCCATGGTTACTCAAAACCATAGAAATAATTTTACTTGTATAACACTTTAGCATTACTTTTCCAGAGGCTTTTATACCTAATAGTTCATTAGGACCCTCGCATTAACCACAAGATGGCTATGATAGGTATAATCACTGTTTTACAATGGAGAAAATAGAAACATAGCAAGGATAAGTAACTTGCCCAGCCCCACAGCTAGTTAAAGGCATCTGACTTCTGGTTCCAGGTTCTTTCTGTTTGACCAAACTGTATCCAAACTATCCTGTGATTTCCTTACAACCGCCATTACAATGACTATACATTCCAGATTTTCCGAGATCCTTTCAATTTTAAATATTCTGTTCCTTTGTCTTCCGATTTTTGCTTGTCAGACCACTTGAACTAGTTTCAAAAATATAGTTACTTATACCAACTTTAGGGTTGAAAAATATAGCTATCATGGGCTCTTTTTAGTTTAAATGGACTGAAGTTAGATTTAGACTTTATAGCATTAAGGCTATGCAAGAGTCACAGTTTTTTAATCAAATCATCCTTTGGTGTAGAAAATTATTTCACTACACACATTATTTAAGCTATTCTGAAAACTACTCTGACATTCTTTTTATTAATCTTTTTCCTGTTTCAAATCCTTCCATCAGGTGTTTCTGTCAGGCTTCTGAAGGGTCCCATATGCACACTTCCAGTGCAGAAATGTGTTCTTTTTTGGTTCACTGGAATCTTTCAGAATGTCTGGCACTGAAACAGATTGGCTTTAATTAAAAGGCTATGATTTCTGTGAATTCCCATTAAGCTAGTGAAAGAAATCTGTGTTTAAAAAATACAGTTAACACATTAGGACACAGTTGTACTGAAAAATGGTTCGTGTTTTAAAAACTACTTAAGCAGATGAAACTAAACTGCCTGTAATAAAAATATGCTCGTTTTTAGTAAAATCCTTCACTTCTATATAGAGGGGTTAGTTTAGTACATATGTGCCCAATTAGCCATAAAAACTCAACTAGACATGAACCATGCAATCCGCCAATCTGCCTGTTGATGTTAAAACATAGATCCTATTAACAGAAATGTAATTTAAATGGTTAAAAAGTGATAAAGTACATAACTATAATCTGATACGGTTTGAAATATGATGCTGCTGTATACCAATGACAAATCAGTTTTGAATTATGACTCCAGCAAAGTTTGAAACAGCTCAAGCATGTTAATTAGTGATCCACAAATTCAAGAACTGCATTATATTATGTTATATGGTAATATTCAGTCAAAGCTGTTTGCCCACGAGCAAACGCATATCCTCTAACATTCGGAGAGAAAAGCCATGTGAATGAATCTTTTTGAATTCTAGGTCCTGGATATCGTAGAAACACCTGATAACTTTCCCTCATTCGTCTTACTTGTCCTTAAAATGTGACATAACTCAAGGAACAGTATTTCAGAGGACCCATGAAGTACAGAGAAGTTCACTAGTTACTGGGGAAATGCACAAAGAGCAATCAATATAATAACTTCTTTCCACATCAGTGACCCTCAGACTACGTAGGGACACTCCCACATTGGCAGGGGAAAGCCAGTGATAACCAAGAACTGGGAGGAAGATACCGGAATCATTTATTATTATCTTTATTAGAGATAAATGTGAGCTGATGCACCTTACTTTTTATTACAACACTCTATAAATTTATGGGATAGGCTTAAGCCCATCGAGAAGATCCGGATGGCTCAGCAATGAATTGGTGACCTTGTATGAGAATCACTGCACTAGGTGCTTATAATATTAAAGGCAAGATTTCTTTGATAAACATTTATAAATAAAATAAAATAGATTATTTTGGAAGGCAAACTAAACTCTCATCATCTAATTTAACTTTCATTTTTTTTCAAAGTTTATTTATTTATTTTGAGAGAGAAACAGAGAAAGTGAGTGAAACAGAAAGGACAGTGAGAGGAGGAGAGAGAAGCAGGCTCCATGCTATCAGCACAGAATCTCATGCGGGGCTTGATCTCACAAACCACGAGATCACAACCCGAGCCGAAACCAGGAGTCGGACACTTAACCGACTGAGCAGCCCAGCCACCCCAAGTGTTTATCTGTTTAATTGGCCACACAGCAGTTGGGCTGCAGCCCCTTGCAATTCCTGTTATCTCCATCCTTAGAATCAGCTTCCAAGGTCTAATCCAGCCCCTGTTTCCTCTGGTTCTGCAAATTCCCTCTGTTTTAATACTCATTGGAAAAACCATTCTCCAAATACCATGCCACCATCACATATTTAGAAAATAGCTTGGAATACAGTAGGCCCTACAGAGGACCTGGGCTCTGTCAAAATTACCAGATGAGATGCTGAATAATGTGTTCTAGCTGGTATCCCTAAAATAACAAGTTTCTTGGAGCAAAGGGAGGAAATCAGCCTGCAAACACTGGTAAATCAATCTACTTAGCTCATGTATGAACCACTGGGTATGAAGACCACTGTTCAAAGTTCACCAGTGTTACTGTGGCTCTGTATCGGTAATAAACCTGCGGAATTCAAGAAAGAGTTTCTGTCACTGCTACCTTCCTAACTAAGGTTTTTCCTTTCTCCTTTCAGATTAATTTCTCCTTTCCATTTGCTGCTGCACCTCTCTAGATGGCATTGTATCTTGCCTGGACTATTGTAGTAGCCTCTTGGCTGGTCCCTCCACCATGAGCCTCTCATCTTTCACACTGCTGAAAAGTTAATCTTCTAAAAGCCTCGCTCTGATAAAATTACTCCCCTGATTGAAAAACTTGAATTATTGGTTACCAACTCCTGTCAAGAGAATTAAGGTCATATTCCTTAGCCTGGGATACAAGGCACTAGCCTCTTTCCAATGTTGTTTCCCACTTCACTCCAAACAATCTGCAAGGCCCAGTCCCCTCTGCACAGACTCTCCGGTATTTGTTCCAGCAGCTCCTCCCACCTAGTACTCTCCCCTGCCTCATTCCATCTCCTTATAACCCCTCTGAGTTGAAATCCTTCTCATGTGTAAAGTCTAGAAGAGAGATATTCCATCTTTGCTACAAAAAGTGCAAAGAGCATTGCCTGGCTTAAAAGCTCAGTAAATGTTTTCCGTTATTATTGTCGCTGCTGCTGCCATTGTGTGCCATGAAGTCTTTAATCTTCACAAATGGACTAACCCCTTGCACCTATGGGATTTTTTAATGTAGCGCTCTTATGACATACCTAATTACTTTTTAGGTCTTCCCATAGTTATTTAATTATACATTCATCTCCTCTTATGGACTGTGAGCTTCTAAAACAGATCTTATTTCACCTTTGTATCTTCCATGTCAGAATACCTTACACACAAATCTTTGAAGAAAAATGTTATATATCAAGCCACAAGGGGGCATGGGTGAGCTTCTCTAACAGTGGAATCCTCTTCCAGTCAGTAATAAATCAGATTTTAGAATTGAGAGGCTTTTTTTCTCTTGAAAGTCTATTGGTAAATCTGTTTAAAGTAAATATATATGCATTATGTATGATTACAAATCTTAACATGTTGACAGGGAAAGATAGCTGTGATATAGTGAATTTTAAAAAGGAATAAGCAAAATAGAATATATATGATCCAATGTTTATACAACATTTAATCTGAAATATAAGTGAGAGAAATAAAAGTCTGGAAGAATACTCACCATAATGTTAATTGGTATCTCTGTGGTGGGAGGGAAAATAGAGAGTGGGAATATGGAGGTTTTATTTTCTACTCTGTATCTTTCTGGATTTTTTAAATAACCAATACATATTAATTTTATAATAAAAAATAAAGAAAGCCATTTACTTTAGGAAATCTCAAAGCAAAGTGTTTATTTTATTTCTCTTGCTACCTCATCTCTAGTCCCATACTTGATATATTTAAAAGTAAATACTTCAGGAATTTTCTGATAAAGTAAAAGCAAAGAATCCCAAAGTCTCATGGTACATGGTGCCCTTAGCATCACAGTAATTTTTTATGGCACCCCTTGGATGAAAGAAATACTTAACAGTTCCATTTATTAAGTGTTAAAGTCCAAACAACTTACTAAGCATTTATGTCCTAACAATTTAGTGGCCATTTGAAAGAATAATGCACATAAATTGAAAAAATCTACTTTTTCATTCTTAAATGGTCACAATTACTTCTTAATGGCCTGTGAACACCCACAGGATGCCGGACAACTTCTTAAACTTTAGAATCAGATTGGAAACCACTGCTCTCCTCTTCTACTCCACACTGATTTTCATTATGTCCTCAGTTTTTATCACAGCAACCACCAAAAACCCAGCTTCACAAAGATATGACACCACTAGAAGGAATGTAGCACAATCTCATGTTAAAACTATGAACACCTCGAGCTGGTAGTTCTAGGGCATCCCACAAATGTCAAGTACAGTTGTGTTTCCCTTAAAAATTTAATATATCTCATGGCACCCTGCAAGTTTACTGCAGCACCCCAAGGCATCAAGGCACACAATGCATGAACCAGTAAATTCAAAAGATAAAACTGATTCCCTGTAAGGCTGGCAAAGCAGGAGAAACTCATTAAACTAGACTTGAAATTATTCCAACCTAATAACTCAGTCAAAACTACTTTGTTTTCTCTAAATCAAAGTCCTCAGGGAAGGAGAAAAGGGTGGTGTGGGAGCTGGGCTGAGCTCTGGACTCAGGTGGTCTCCCTGCCTCCACATCCCACCAAAGACCTCTGCGAATGTTGCCCCTACTCAACGCTAGGAACCAGCAGAGGCCTCCAAAGCAGCATGTTCCTGGGAAACACGCAAATTCTTTTCCATGGTGTCTAGGCCTGGATCTCGAGCCAACCTACTGTTCCACCCCCACCCCCACCTCCCAAAGCTTTAGGCTTTGCAAGGATGCAGGCGAGCGCAGCAAAGCCCCAACACTGAACTTTTAAGTGCAGAGTGAGCCCTCGACCACCCCCAGGGGGCTCCTGGGACCAAACCCCCCAGTCAAGTACAGAACTGTTGCTATCCAAATCCACTTGAAGTCTGGATTCAAGAGTATTTTTTTCTCTAAAGTTTAATGAACTCAATTTCACATCTTGATTTAGTGAGATGGTTTGTGATTTTCTATTATCAACTCAAAGATAATTAAAACAAACTTGAAAGGCATCTCCAATTTGGATGGAAATCCCATGCAGGCCCCACTTCAAGAACTGAATCAAGATCCTATAGAAGCAGAAACAACACAAAGGTCCACAGGCACTTAAATGGATAAATAAGTGTGCTCTGTCCATAACAACGACGTATTATTCAGGAAATTCTGACCCATGCTACAATGTGGATAAACTTTGAAAACATTATGCTAAGTGAAGTAAGCTGGCCACAAAAAAAGTATATGATTCCACTTATAAGAGGTCCCTAGAGTTGTCAAATTCACAAAGAGAAAATAGAATGGTGGTCACCCGGGGGGGCGGGAGTGAGGAATATGGAGTTACTGTTTAATGAGCATAGGGTTTCAGTTTGGGAAGATAGAAAAGTTCTGGAGATGGATGGTGGTAATAGCTGCACAATAATGTGAATGTGTTTCATGCCACTGAATTATATACTTAAAAGTGGAAATGGTAACTTTTACATTATGTATATAATTTCATCTTTTTTAATCACAGTGATGACTTTCCAGTGAGGGAAGTCTTTGATTTAACTGGAACCATGTCCTTCAATGTCACCTGAACAGCTTGCAGCAGACCTAGACATGCATCAATTTGGAAGATCTGGCATAAAATGCCTACATGATGTCTCAAACCCCAAGGACCTGTTCCAAAGGAGACAATGTATAAACAAGAGCTATAACAGAGTGCCAATAATAGACAAGTTTCTACCTCCTCCAAGCCTTCAGAAGAAGAGTGAAGTATTCCTAAGAAAATTCAAAGTTTCCCCTCAATTTCCCAATCGTACAGGCAGGAATGTGAAATTCTCACTCCTTTTTCTTTCAAAGTTGATAATACACTTTCCTTCTGCTGTAAATTAGAGGCATGACGAAATAGGACCTAGAAGAACTGCTGGAAGAGACAGGCAAATGCACACTGACCCAGGTTCCAGAACAGTGTCCTGGGCTTGAGACTTCCTGGATGATGCTTCCTTGCTGTAATGTAAGGCTGAGGTTGTTAAAGGTCCAAGACACTAGGCTTGCTCCTTACTTGAAGTTTAGGGAGAAGGGGAGGGGTTTCTGTGGACAACCTGGGAAATGCTGTATGATACATTCTTTCTAAAGGCTCGGAGAAGTCCTGTAGAATAGAAATCTGAATTCCTCAAATCTTCACCCATTCATCATTTTTTTAAATATTTTTATTTATTTCTAGGAGAGAGAGAGAGACAGCGTGAGCAGGGGAGGGTCAGAGAGAGAGAGACAGACTCTGAAATAGGCTCCAGGCTCTGAGCTGGCAGTCAGCACAGAGCCCGACGCGGGGCTCGAACCCACGAACCGCGAAATCATGACCTAAGCGAAAGTCGGACGCTTAACCGACTAAGCCACCCAGGCGCCCCTCATCATTTTTTAAAATATGCCTAGCTCCTCCCCCTCTTTACTTCTCTATTTTGGAAGTGGCATCCAACCTCAAATCGTTAGAGTCTTTCTTATTTCTCCTTTTGTCTACACATTCCATCAGCCATCAAACTATAAACTGAGCTCCAGCCATGCCTCTTCCATCAACCTTTTTTTTCCTTGTCCCCTGCCATCATACTAGTTTAATCCTTTTGACTATCCCAGTAGCCTCCTCCCTGGTCTTCATATCTCTGTTTTCATTTCTCTTAACAGCCAGTATCAGAAGAACGTTCCAGATCACAGTGCTGAGCCTGTCACAACTATGCTTAGAAACCTTCAGTGGCTCCCCATTACCAACCCCTTAGTCTGGCATATGAGATCCTTTCAACCAACCCGTCCTCCGAGTGGCTTCCCCCACTACAGAGGACCTATCACTATAGTCAACTATTTTCCATTCCCTGAATGGACCTCAAGGTTTGCTGTCACACCCTGCCCCCGCCCACCGCCATTTGCTCATCCTCAACCAGGTTTGAGCCTCCCTCCTTTCCCCCTTGTACTTATCCAACTTTGAAGTCCAGCTCAAACGCCGAGACTTTGTGAAATCATTGATCTTTTCTTTGAATTCTCCCAAACACTTTGAGTATAAGAATCTCATAGTTCATAATACACTCAGCTTGGTATAGTATCATAAGTTTCAAAATGGTCAATAGCACAGTCGACCCTTGAGCAACACAGGGGCTAAGGGGTCCAGCCCCTGACCAGTCAAAATTCCATGAAGGCTTTACCGATAACATATAAACAGTCAATGAATGCATATTTTGTATGTTATAGTATATATATGTGTGTATGTATTATATGTTGTGTGTTCTTACAGCAAAACAAGTAAAGAGAAAACATTATTAAGGAAGAGAAAATACATTTACAGTTCTGTATTATATTTACCAAAAAATATCCACATATATGTGAACCCACACAGTTTAAACCCCTATAGTTCAGAAGTCAAATGCATATTAATGTATTATATATTGAAGGTCTACAAACAACTTTCAATATCAAACTGTTCTATCATATCTTAGTTTTCCTAAGTGTGTAACACAATGCTTCATACATAAAAGCATTTTTAAAATGTCTGTTGAATAAAATTTAACACATACCATCAAATTCCTAACCCTCAAATCCCTAAACACCATCAAATTCCAAGTTCCCATACCCTTAAGCCAGTGATAGTCAATTTCTTTTTTTCTGTCTTGCATCCCAGATCATTTTTCTAATGAAATCTTCAATGGAGTCCTAATATGTGTTTTATGAAGATTTTATATGTTCTATATACAGAGTAAAGCATATATAAGTGAATCTCATTTTATATACACTTATTTTAAATTAAAATGTATACATTTCTTATTATTAAGTGAACTTATGAGAATAGGGAGCTTTTTCAATGAAAATAAAATCTGAAGTAGAGGGTTAGGAGTGGCCATTTGCAGTCAGCTATTTCTGTATCCAGCTTATTGCTGTATTTTGACTTGGTTTCACATGACTCAGAAAATTCTGACAGCTAAGTCACAGTGTGCAATTTTATGTGAGTGGACATTGGCAAGGTAATGAATTCCCTTTTTTTTAAAGCTCTGATACAACCTGCTATATCTGTGACACATTAAGAAAGCCATACACAGGGTCTCCTGGGTGGCTCAGTCGGTTAAGTGTCCGACTTTGGCTTAGGTCATGATCTCACAGTTCGTGGGTTCCAACCCCATGTCAGGCTCTGTGCTGACAGCTAGCTCAGAGCCTGGAGCCTGCTTCAGATTCTGTATCTCCCTCTCTCTCTGACCCTCCCCTGCTCACGCTGTCTCTCTCAGAAATAAATAGAACATTTTTTTAAAAATGTTTTAAAGCCATACACAGGAACTAAGAATGCAGACTCTGATTTAAATACTAGCTTTCCTATTTAACAGTGCAAATCTGGAGCACCTGGGTGGCTCAGCTGGCGAAGTACCTGACTTCAGCTCAGGTCATGATCTCGTGTTTCATGGCTTTGAGCCTCACATCAGGCTCTGTGCTCACAGCTCAGAGCCTGGAGCCCGCTTCGGATCTTGTATTTCCCACTCTCTCTCCCTCTCCCACTTGTACTCTCTCTCTCTCAAAAATAAAAATAAATATTTAAAAAAATTTTTTAACAGTGACGACCTTAAACAAGTTATTCAACCTCAGTTTGTACAAGAATAAGATAGGTTGTACAAATTAATGCTGCAATAGTCTTCAGTGTATTAACATGCAGTACAGAATACACTGAAGTGTGCAGTTTTAATGCTTTATATGTTGAACAGTTAAACACTTATATGTGTAAAGTATAAAGAGTAGCAGTATAATGAAACCTATGTACCCACCCAGGTTAAGAAAATGACAATTACTATTGAAATCCCCCATGTGCCCCTCTCTGACCCCCTTTCTTGTCCATTCCCCCATGAGGGCACTATTATCTTTTCCATATTTTACCTTTAATTTTTGTTTCCCACTTACCCCATGACTATGTGCCAGGTTCTGCTCTATGTACTTTCTAAAGCGTCCACATCTAAACCTCCCAACAACCCCATGAAGTGGAGAACATTCTTATCTGCATCCTGCAGATGCAGAGTGTGGCACCGGGACGAAGGCTAGCAAGCTCACAGTCTGTTAACGGAGCTGCCAGGATTTGAACCCAGGCAGTGAGCCTCCAGAGTCTAAATTCTCAGATACGCCCAGGTTTGAAACGCAGCGTGAAGGGCACCTGAACGCACACTTACTGAATGCCCACCGTGTGCCAGGCACCATGCTCAGGACTGAGGAACTTAAGGAGACACTTCTTGCTCCAGCACCCGACAGTTCCCAGAACGCTGGTTCCTCCCTCAGCAGCGGACTCAGTCTGCCCACTCAACACTCAGGCCCCCGCCAAGGCAGTCTGTATGTCCCCCCCACCCCCGCCAAGGCAGCCTGTGAGCCCCGGGGAGCCGCCTGGAGCCTTGAGGAAAGGCAAGCAGGCCCAACCACTTCACCTTGGTGTTGGCCAGGGTGGTTCTCTACAACAATCAATCCCCAAGGAACACGGGAAATTCCAAACTTTCTGCCCCCGCTCTCAGCCTCTTCCTCATCAAGGCTTCCTCTGAGAAGTGAACCACGTAGGAATCTGCAGGAATCCACAGCCTTTGCCAGCAAGCAGGCCAGTTGCAGCCTTGTGGCCCAGCCCACAAGGAAAGACCTCAACTTGAGCGCATGTCACTCCCCTAATTATTCCCTGTGCCTGGAGTCCAACAATAACAGAGCATCTTTCATGAGCAGCTCCCACCACGAACCCTGGGGCCTCATGCATACAGCCAAGTACTGGGAAGTGCTAAAGGGTCAGGGGGTTTGTGCGGCCAGCAGCCCCAGGCCTCTGGGGGAGAATCCCAGCCACTCTCCAGTCCAAACTCCAGCCCCAGAAAAACAGCCTGAGGCCCCATCTGCCTCCAGGGCCTACTTCCTGGGGCTGGCCTGGGTCACTGTGGGTGGGGCTCCAAGAAGGGCCAGCAGATCAGAAAGCAGCTGCACCCAAGCCACCAAGGGGAGAAAAGGGGTGGAGGGCAGGAGACTAAAGATGTTTCCTCCAGGGTCACATTTCAGCAAGTGCTCCCAAGGCTACACTATACTGCAAAGATCGGGTTTTCAGTAAATTTATTCACTAAATACCATTCCTGGCAGACTCTGGGAGTGGGGGGTATGGTTCTGGGATATAACAACAAGTAAAACAGCAGTGTCCTCTACATTAAGGAGGTGGAGGGGCCAGGAATAATCATAATAATAATTTCAGATGGTGGTTAGTGCTTTGAAAAAAATAAAATATATCCTTGTCTAAGCGTGTGGGTGGGCACAGAAATGGATATGAGCTAAGATCTACATAAGGAGGAAATGGGGTGCCTGGGTGGCTCATCAGGTTAAGTGTCTGACTTCAGCTCAGGTGTGTGAGTTCAAGCCCTGTGGCAGGCTCTGTGCTGAAAGCCTGGAGATTCCTTTGGATTCCGAGTCTCCCTCCTTTCTCCTCCCCGCTCATGCTCTGTCTCTCTCTCTCTCTCTCTCTCTCTCTAAATTATGTAAACATTTTTAAAAAAAAAATTTTTAATATGGAGGAGCTAGCTAATCAAAGGCAAGGGAAAAGCATTCCAGCCAGAGAGAACAGAAGTGCAAGACCCTGGGGCCTCTGATTAAATGCTGATTAGGAGGTTTTAAAAAATGATGAAAAACTAGTGCTCTCAAAATTCTAGTACACAGTAGAATTATTTCCTTAAGAGTATAAAGATCAAAGTGCTATGTTGGAAAAAAATTGTTCTTGGCTTTAAATGAAGATGCAAAAAGAATGTATGTGAATATATATTTACATTTACGTGTCTCACAAGGATCTTTTTAAAAAGCCTTTCATGTCCTTTATCCTTTAAACTTTTGTAATATGGTTGAAAGCATGATACAATCTCTAACTTCCAGCTCGTGCACTGAAACATCTTTCTCCTAGAATTAATGAAGACATCCGTCCTGTCGGGATGTAATTTACCTCCCTTGCTCCAGAATTTGAAGTAAGAATGCCATGTACCCCTAATTGCAACTATGTAAAAACACAAAACAAAACAAAAACGTGTGCACATGGATTAAGCCGGTGGGAGTAGAGGAAGCGGTGGCAGTTGTTTTTCAATATTCCTTTTGTGCCCTTAAAACTGGGAAGAAAAGAATACATTGTGCATAACTGTTCGATCTTCTTGTCTTCAATGTTAATGCATGTGTTTTTTGCTGCTGTTAATATCCCATTTCCAACATCACTACTACCACTTACAAACGATCCATTTGCAAATAAAGTAGAAAAGTGCACGAGGTCTTCACAAACCCTTGTAACAGTGAGTGCATCTGCTCATGTACAATACACGTGCACCCTTCTTCCTCTCTGTGGACGGAATTTCTTGGGGGATCTTTCAGGCCCCTCGCCGTATTTCTCCCTAGGCTGTTATTAAAACCAGGTGTGTGGGAGGTGGACCGAAAAGGCTTCGCTTGGCCCAAAGCTCCCCCTTCCGGTGTGTTTTCTAGAAGTGAGCTGAGCAAAGAGAAAGTTGGCAGCTCGTCCCGGCCGGGCAAACGGGGTGTACTTGTCAAGAAAGACACGCGGCCTGGCTGCGCCAGGGCCAAGTGCGTAAGGGCAGAAAGTGAGGCCACGGTCGGGGGACACCGCGCCCCCAGGAGTGCGGTCCGCGCGCGGGGAAAGCCGCCGAACCACAGCTCGCCCCCGGGGCGGAAGAGAAGGTGCCGCAGCGCAGCCGCGAAGCCGCCGCCGCGGATCTGAGCTTCACAGCCCGGGGCGCGGAGGGCTCGAGCCGGCGGAGCCCCCCTCCGGCCCGCGGCGCTCGCTCGCCGCCGACTTCCAGAACGTCCGCGGGTCACCTGGCGCTTACCGTCGGCGGCCGAAGGCGCTCGCGTCTGCAGGGAGCGGGGCAGGCCCGGCGGGGGCGGGCGGCGCGTGGCGCGGCGGCCCGGCGCCCTGACACTGTGAGCGGCGGTCGGGGGCCCCCGGGCTGCGCGGCGCGTGATGCTGGGCTCCCTCCGCCCGCGACCTTCGACCCGCAGTCCGGACTGCGCCGGCGAGGACTGCGCCCCCTCTCGAGCGCGCAGAGTCCTGAGAAAACTACACCCCGCCCAGCCTGAACCCCGACTCCTGGCCCGGCCCGCGAGGGTGGGGGGTCGGCCACTTGTGCGGGTGAGAGATCCGAGTGTGGGCGTTTTAATCAGACTCAAGAGCTATTCAAAATAGAGACCACAGGCCTGCGAGAAAGAAAGAGGAGCATTATTAGGTTACAAACAGTTATGGGGCAGAGAACAAGGACTCTTAAAAGTATGGTTCCAAATTTTGAGCGGCCATTTCCTCTTCCTGGGATCAAAGGGCAAGCTGACTTATTTTTTCCTTTTGTCTAATTACTGTTTTTAAAAGCTCTTTCCGAGGCTCTGTATAGCTTCCAGCAGGCTCTGTATAGCTTCCAGCCCGACAGCTTTTGCCGTCTAAAGGGGTTGCATGAATTTTCAGTAACCCCAAGAAACAGCCGGTCAGACAAGACGGTTAGAGGGCCTACCATCCCAAACGTTTGCCTGCACACTGGACTCCATGAAAACCACTCCATACTGGGCCACTAGCATGTCTTCTGGGCTTGATGTTCTGTTTGTTGGAGAAAAGTGTTCTCAGCTTCACTCCCCGAGATCCCGTGACAGCTAACAAGAGAATTCTGGAGATGTTTTCAGATTCAAGCAACTCTAGTAATTTCCCACAAAACATTGTCTAAAGCCAGTTTGTCAAATCGTGGTCCAGGGACCACCTAGATCAGATTTCCAGAGACCCTCACTACAGATTCAGGATTTAGGGCCTACACTATGGCTGACAAGTTAGATTAAGAATGATGAGGCCCAGGAATCTGCATTTTAACAAGCTTGCCTTGTGAGATTTCTGCTCATAGTGGCTTGGGAATTACTAGATTTGACCATATTGCCGTTGCTGAAATGATGCTTGCTTTTCCATCTGGAGGCCTCCCTCAAAATGCTCAACAGTGTTAAACACTCTTTTTTGTTGTTGTTGTTGAGTGTAGGCTACAAAGTTTGGCTTCCAAACAAACTGTGCCTTATTTCATGGATTTTTAAAATAAAATTATGCCAAAGGCATTACTTCCCACTGTATACGCCCCTGAGTGCATCCTGATGATAGAAAAGTAGGTGGGTTATATTGTGTGCCTTCTGCTAACATTGGGCTGTTCATCATTCTGAGCCAGACATCCTCCTGTCCTGCTGCTATTGACTGAATGTTTAGTCTCCCAAAATTCATGTAGAGACCTCATCCCCACTCTGATGGTATTTAGAGGTGGGGCATTTGGGAGGTGATCAGGTCATGAAGGCAGAACGTAATGGGATTAGTGACTTTATAAAAAGAGACTGCAGAAAGCTTCCTTGCCCCCCCACCATGTGAAGACACAGCTAATAAATGACTGTCTGAACCAGAAAATGGGCTCTCACCAGACACCAAATCAAGTGCCTTGATATCTAAGCCTCCAGAACTGTGAGAAATTTCTGTTGTAAACAAGCCACGGAGTCTATGGTATTCTGTTATAGCAAGCCCAAATGGGCTAAGACACCTGCCAGTTTTTCCTCTACTGTTTCACTCAGGCCTCAATGAGCACAGCTTTCCTGGTCTTTTCCTGAGTCTGTGATCATGGTGCTTTCCAAAGTGAACTGTACAACAAAATCATCTGAGGAGCTTTTGAAACTGAGCCACACAGAATGCCAGCAATCCCAAAACATATCTGTTTGCAGACAGTTTATAATTTCACAAAGCATCTCACAGGATTAATGAACTATCAAAAGTGGTACTGTCCTAAGGAGCAGTGAATTGAATTTGAGGAAATAAGGGTGTAAACAGAATGTTTGCAACAAAAATGCTTAATATGTTCTTCTTATAATATAAAGAATTTGTTGGGTTTTTTTAAAGTTTTATTTATTTCTGAGAGGGAGGGAGAGTGTGTGCAGGCATAGAGGGAGGGAGACAGAGAATCCCAAGCAGGCTCTGTGCCAGCAGCATAGGGGCATGAGATCATGACCTGAGCCTACATCAAGAGTCAGTCACCTAACCAACTGACCCACGTAGGCACCCCAAGAATTTGGAAATAACCTGAATTTGTCCAGCAGTAGAAAGTTGGTTAAATAAATTATGATACACTCAAATGAAGGAATACAAGACGGCTGTTAACATAGTTCAGAGAATATTTGTTGACCTGGGAAGATGCTCTTGGTGAGTAAAGTGAAAACAGCAACATGAACAATTGCTCCCTTCTTGTTTAAAAAAAAAAAAAAAAAAAAGTCTAGTGGCACTGACAGAAGACCCATGAAGGCAGACTTACAAATGAGTGATATGACCACCGACAGAGAATTCCAATTTCAAGTACAGAACTGGGAAAGCAATAGACAGAGCTTTGGTTGGAAATATGTTGAAGAAGTAATGAGATACCGTCTCCAGGTCATTACAGCTGGGTGACTGTCCCCCATGGTAGCAAAGACACTGAAGGCTTACTCTCTGGAAAGGATAAGTGCATTAAAAACAAGCGGATGACATTAAAACGTAAATACTGCCCAGACCCTCTCCCATAGCAGGCTGGAAGCCTGATATACATCCTGCAAAGAGGAGATTGCAAGATTTCTTCTCTGTGACATGAAGGGCTCTTGATCAGATCCAGTAAAACTGCTTTGTGGTGAAGACCACAGTTGACAAACCCCATCCACACATACAGAGCTTATAATCAGTGTTTTTCTGCCCAGCTGGCAGATACCAAGAATCACCAGATGTTAGAAGGAAACTTCTAATGTCAATGACGTGGTAAGAACAAACAGAAAAAAATAAAGACTATAAAAGGAGGAGGGGGAAAAATGATTTTTTCATTATAATTCTCAGAAAGGTAAAAGAAGATATGAATCCATCAAAGAACAGGCTGTTAAAAAAAGAAAGTAAGAACAAGGCAGAGCTCTTCAACAGTAAGAATATGAAAATACAAAGCATAAAAGATATAGGTGAAAAATGTATGAAAATCAAGGAAAGAGTGGATCAACTAAATGACAGGCATTCTAGAAAGAGAAGACAGAAAAAAATAGAGAAAAAATTACGTATCATTAAATACGTAATTATTTGATTAATCAATGGGATTTCCCCAAATTGAATGACAAGAGTTTCCAGACTGAAAGAACCTCTTAAGTGCTCAGAAAAAAACGGTTTAAAAATAAACCTACACTAAGGAGCATCATTATGAAATTTCAGAAGAGTGGTACAAATAGATTTTATCCACTTCTAAAAAAAAAGAAAACGAGTGACCTAGAAAGGACCAAGAATCAAAACAGCTTCAGACTTCTCTACAACAGCACTACAAGTTGGAAGGCAGTGGTAGCCGATGTTTAGGGTAGACTGTAACTCTATTGTACTAACATAAGTGCTTTACAATTCATCCTTACAACAGGCCTATGGATGATCTCCATTTTACAGGTGAGAAATCTGAGGTACAAAGGAGCAAAGTACAAACTTGCCCAAATAACAGGGTTAATAAATAGTAAGAGTTGGGATTAGAACCAGGTAGTCTGGCTCCAGAGTCCATGATATAATTGGTATATCATATTGAAACAGTGCTTTCAAAGTTAGAAGGGAAAAGTACATCGAACAAAAAATTATATATCCAGCCAAATTATCAATCAGTGAGAAATAAAGACGTTTTTTAAACTTTTTTTTTTTTTTTTTTTACGAGAGAGGGTGCACACATTGAGGAGAGAGGCAGAGGGAGAGAGACAATCTTACGCAGGCTCCACACTAGCACAGAGCCTGATGCGGGGCCCGACCCCATAACCCTGGGATCATGACCTAAGCCGAAATTGAGTCAGGCATTTACTGACGGAGCCCCCCAGGCGCCCCAGACACATTTTTAGATATACATGTTCTCAAGAAATATACCTGTCGTATACCCTTTCTTAAGGACAAATATTATGATTCTGCTTTAATGACTAGAATCGTCAATTGCATAGAGACAGAAAGTAGAACATCGGTTGCCAGGGTGTGTGGGGAGATGAGAACAAGAATTGTTGTTTAATGGGTACAGAGTGTCCGTTTGGGAAGATGAAAAGAGTCCTGGAGATGGACAGTGGTGACAGTTTCACAACATCAGCATACTTAATGCCACTGAACTTTACACTTAAAAATGGTTAGAATGGTAAATTTCATGCTGTGTTTACCAAAAGGAAAAAAAAAAGTACTAGAGGAGAAGGTGTGCCACCAAAATTAGGGAGTGGAGCAACAAAGAGGAAAGCTGGGATACAGGAAGCAAGAAATCTAACTCAAGAGTAAAGTAGAAGGAGCCCCAGGATGGGGCGGGGGGTACGTTGGGGGGTCCTAGGATAGCAGCTGTGTTGTAGGTACAGAGAACAACCATTCCAGATGGAGAGGGTTACAAGGTTCTGGGTGTGATGTCTCCCAAAAGAAGAATTGATGAAAGACATAATGTTTTTTTGAACTTATTGAGAAGGTGTATAGACAACTGGGAGAGAATTTGAGGCTAAATTAATAATGATGTGAAAACCTAGGCAAACAGACAAACAAAATCATCATTATTTCTGGGAAAAATTCAAGTTGGGACAAAAATAAAAAAAATAATCTCAGTACTCCTTTGTACTACATGGCTCAACAGTGAATTGCATGTATCTCGTCCTGACAATGTGACCACTAAATATTGATGGAACCAAAATCATGATGGAATTGCATTGAGAACATGAGTGATGTGTGTACTGACAGGAGTGGAGAGAGGCAAATAATCGTGAAAGCTAAATTCTTATATGCCCTAATGGAAGTCAGCACATAATGCCTAAAAGAGAAAAATCAAAAAGTGGCTTAGACACGTGTTAAGTACGCAAATAAACAACTAAAAGATTTAAAAGCAACTACTTTTTAAAATTGAGGAGGGGGCCTGGGTGGCTCAGTTGGTTAAGCATCTGACTTCAGCTCCGGTTATGATCTCATGGTTTGTAAGTTCGAGTCCTGCATCGGCCTCTGTGCTGACAGCTCAGAGCCTGGAGCCTACTTTGGATTCTGTGTCTCCCTCACTCTCTGCCCCTCCCCCACACGTGTTCTCTCTCAAAAATGAATAAATGTGTTTTTTT
Organism: Proteles cristata cristata; assembly: GCA_017311185.1. Taxonomy (NCBI): domain Eukaryota; kingdom Metazoa; phylum Chordata; class Mammalia; order Carnivora; family Hyaenidae; genus Proteles; species Proteles cristata. The sequence continues at coordinate 1,957,150 of JAESUZ010000555.1, forward strand.
AATTTAATGTTAATTTTTTAGAGAGAGAGAGAGAACACGAGTGGGGGAGGGGCAGAGAGAGGGCGACAAAATCCAAAGCAGACTCCAGGCTCTGAGCTGTCAGCACAGAGCCCGATATGGGGCTCAAACCTACAAGCTGTGAGATCATGACCTGAGCCAAAGTTAGATGCTTAACTGACTGAGCCACCCCGGTGCCCCCTCCCCCAATTATTCTTTTAATTGAGGAGGCAGAGTGATTTGGAAACTGTTATTTTTTGTGATAAACCTTGTCGAACTCTTTGACTCTTCAAACCATGTGGACATGGAAGTTTGTAAAAATAAAAACTAATTTAAAAAAATACAAACACAACTCCAAAGCTCCTCCAGATAATCTGTTTCTCTCTTCTGGTTTTCTCAAATTGAACTTCTTTTTTTTTTCAAGCAGTAGTTTTCTGTATGCCTCCTCTATTATCCTCTGTCATTGTACACACATTTTCATAAATAGGCTTTTGTGAGCTAGCCTGGGAACTCAACCATTGCTAATATTACTTCTCCAGAGGGGCGCCTGGGTGGCTTAGTCGGTTAAGCGTCCGACTTTTGCTTGGGTCATGATCTCGCAGTTCGTGGGTTCGAGCCCCGCGTCGGGCTCTGTGCTGACTGCCAGCTCAGAGCCTGGAGCCTGTTTCAGTCTGTCACTCCCTCTCTGACCCTCCCCTGCTCACGCTGTCTCTCTCTCTCTCTCTCCTAGAAATAAAATAAAAATATTAAAAAAAAATATTACTTCTCCAGAAAGATGTAGCTCAAGTTCTAACCAAACAACTTCCGAAAAAACTTTCAGAACTTCTGTTTCTTTACTGGAGACTGTAATATCCATTCCCATAAGACTTTATGATACAACTGAAAAGACATTTGAAAAGTCAGAGAATATTGTGATTGCATTCCAGACCTTTCCAATTGTTTGGTAGAGTCAGTGAGCGGTGTGGCTACTGGAAAGAGTAATGGCCAGGGAGCAGTCACTGGGGAAGGCTTCGTCAAAGAAGCTCGCTCAATTCAAGCTAAACCTGCAAAGATGGATTATAGCTTGTGTAAACGGTGGTATCAATCAGGACTCCTTATGCAAGCGACAGATACTCAAGCCAAACTAGCTAAGACAGAATTAGAATTTTGGTTCGCCTAACTCAGACATCCCAAGAGATCTGGCTTCAGGCAAAGACTGATCTTGGATCCAGAGTGATGCTAAGCTCTCTCCATCTCCATCGCTCCCCTCTGCAGCTCCAGTCTTAGCCTTCCAGCTTTGCAGCATAGGGTGCTGATGGGGTGGGTGGATAACTTTATTGGCTAAATTCCAGGGGAAGACCCCGATTGGTCCTCCTGTGGTACAGGTGAATGGGTACCATGATTAGCCAGGCCTGAATCAGCTGCCAGTAAAGGGAAGCTAGGGAATAAACTGCTGGGGTGCCAAAAATAAAAACTATTACATCCCTGTGTAATTGTACATACCAAATATGCTCTAGTGGAGATTTATTAGAGCCTGCGCCAATTGGCAACGTATGTAAAAATGCCTCATAAATGCTAAAGCACCCTGAAATGTTGGTTGTGAGTCAGTACTAAATGTAAGTCTACATCGACCCTGCCCAGCCAAACGGCAATTACTCCTGGATCCTTAGCTCTCTGAATGTTTCAAGTTTTTCTTTCGTCCTAGCAGATTCATTTGTCACAGTTTCCCTGTGTACTGGCCTCTTTCTTCTAACAGAGTCTGCTTCCAACTGCAGTGAAAAATTTGTTCATGTCGTTTTTCAAAGGAAGTCAGAAGGGGGAAAAAAATGTCCAAAGTTGGAATAGTTTGAAACTGAAAACATAATGGATGTATGTGTGTGTAATCAGATTGTTCTCAGCATCTTTCACTCTACCGTTTCCTTAATCTATTGAGTCACTTTCTTGGCCTTGTTGCTCTAGTCCTCAATTAAGCCAAAAATATTTTGCTGATACTAGCTGCAATTTATTGAGTGATAGGATATTTGTAATGTACTTTGAGACTGAGCTTAAAGCCCTAAAGATTAGGCAATTAATTAGCAGAGAAATATTTTTGCCATCTAGAAAAAACCCCACAAATTTCATATTAATTAACAATCTATATTGGAATTTCCAGTTTTTATAAGGTTTCTTTAGATATCTGATTTTTAATTAGGTATGAGGTTTTTATTTACTGCTGACAATGTGAAGTAGGATGCTGCCTTAATTTGCTTCTGATAAGCCTGTCGTTGTCAACACTTGAATATCCAGTGCTACATTGAACTTCATATTCAAAAGTAGTATGGATGGGGTGCTTGGGTGGCTCAGTTGGTTAAGTGTCCAACTTCAGATCAGGTCATATCTCACGGTTCGTGGGTTTGAGCCCCAAGTTGAGCTCTGTGCTGACAGCTTGGAGCCTGGAACTTGCTTTGGATTCTGTGTCTCCCTCTCTCTCTGCCCCTCCCCCACTCGAACTCTGTCTCTCATTCTTTCAAAAATAAATAAACATCAAAGGTAGCATGCCTATGGGGCGCCTGGGTGGCTTAGTCAGTTAAGCGTCCAACTTTCGCTTAGGTCATGATCTCGCAGTTCGTGGGTTCGAGCCCCGCGTCGGGCTCCGTGCTGACTGCCAGCTTAGCGCCTGGAGCCTGTTTCAGTCTGTGACTCCCTCTCTCTGACCTTCCCCTGCTCATGCTGTCTCTCTTTCTCTCTCTCTCTCTCTCTCTCTCTCTCCTAGAAATAAATAAAACATTTAAAAACAAACAAGCAAACAAAAGGTAGTATGCCTAAAAGCTAACTACCTTTGAGTCTGGGTTTTACTAAAAAGACCTTAAGCTAGATCTTGGTAATGTTCTCTGTAATGGACACTAACAGAATCTTAGGACAGAATCTTTGGCCCCTACTTTGTTAGCACAAAATTACTAAAACAAGACATTATTGGATGATTACCCAAGGCCATTCTCAATCTATTTTTTCCTCATCAGCTCCTCACTACAATGACTGAAAAATCCCAGGTATTTACTTTCCCAGCCTCCCCTACAGCTAGATAGCCATGTGATCCAGTTAAGGCCAGTCAGATGGAAGAAAAAGAGGATTTGGGGAAAAATTTTCCTACCTCATTAAAAGATAAGATATGTGGAAAGAGAGTTCTTTTGTTTCCATCCTTGCTGCTTCCTTCTTGTTTGGGTCACATTTGAGAATGTAAGGCCAGAGCTCTAACTGCCATTTGTGGCTGTTGCTGAAACACTGAGTATGACAAAGCAGAAAAAGTCCCGATTACTGGGGACATCCTTGAGCCTCCATGCCAACTGGAATGGCCTGCCTTTGCATTTCATACTAAGTATGACTAATAATCTATTTCAGACATTGGGTATTCTATCACTTTTAACCAAAGACATGCTTTCTCTTTAAATAGTACAAGGATTCCACTTCTAAATAATGAATAATTTATCCACTAGCCATTCTCTGCTCTACCCTTCCTAACTATACTCAGATTTTTATGTGGGTATCCAGTCTTCTGTGTTTTTCATGTAGCCAGGGGAAGCAGATTCTGCCCCCATTTCAGGGGTGATTGTTGGTCAACAAATTTCATTCTCCTGGACTTGAGTTGCAGTTGACTCAAGGATTAGCTGCAACTTTAAGTAGTCCAACCAGGATGAATCTTTGGATTTATGTTTGGAATACTAGGAAAAAAAGTGCACTCTCACCTTCTCAACTACTCACATATGAAGCCTGGAATGCAAATAGAAGGCAGAACAGAAAGAAAGAAACTAAGTCCATGTCCTTGAGGTGCTGGATCAACCTCATTTTGGACTTGCCATTGCATGAGCTCGTAAATCTCCTTTATTAAAGTCAGTTTGAGTTGCATTTTTTGTTCTTTGCAACTTCAGAATGCATTCTGATTCCATACACCTCCTATCTGGCCTGATAGGCAACAAAGAGGAAAGCCAAATGACAATCTCTTACAAGGCAAAAGCAAAATCATCCCTCCATATCTCAATCATATTAGGTGGAGTGGATGGTCGTTCATCCTTTTTTTCAGTCACCAAAGCTGGAAGAAAAATTGATGTGTCAAGTTGTCACATGTATGGTGCCCTGCTGCTTACTCTTGAGCTTTGAGCAAATTGGTTAGCTTATCTGTGTTTTAGCTTCTATAAAGGTGAAATGGAGATAATAATAGTACCTGTCTTATAAGGAGGCTCTGAGATTAAACGAGATAATGCATGTCAAGTGCCTCTGATAAGGCCTGTTCAGAGTAAACAGTCAGTAGATGTTGGTTCTTATGGTGATCAGGAGTCCCCTGCTAACTAGGGATTGCACTGGAGAAAACAATGTTTCCTGCCAAATATTCCCAACAATTTTTGTACACGATATCATCTTGTTGTTGAAGAGCTCACTCCTCTTCTTTTAGTCAAAAAAGAGCAAAATAAGATTCCTCCAGATTTCTAAAAAGACCCCACAACTCCTTGGCTCACACAGGTCTCTTACTCATAGCTCAGTCTGCCTTTCAGAAGGATCTGGAGTACTTAAACACTATTCATGTTCACCCTCTGTGAAAGGGGGTTCTCACCTTCTGTATCCCCTTGCCTCAGGGATCCAGAATGAGCCCTCTTCATGACAGCTCATCAGCATCACGCCCAGTATGAGGAGAGAGCCCAGCTTGGGGCATGTTTGTATTTTGCAATTGCCACCTCACTCCCCCCCCCCCCCGCCCCCAGGAAAGACCAGGATGGATTAGTAGACCAAGAGGGAAAGGGAGAAACCTGGAGACTGAGAAAGAAGCAGCCTCTCAACAGGGTTCATGGAACACTCGCATCAGTGACTTCATCCCTAGTCAGGGAAGCCATAAAAAAGAGAAATATTCAGTGATCCCCATTTCACATCGCTGTAAAAGACTTAGAATCAGGGCCCAGAAAGCTTGGGTTCCAGCCACATTCTGCTTTGACAGGACCTTAAAATGCCTTCTGGAGTCAAGTCAGGGAGAAAAATTCTTAAGGTAACTGAGTGCAGCAAATAACTAAGTATGAAGAATTTACTCTAATTGCCAAAAAGGAATATGGCCAAGGCTCCTCAGAAAAGGGGAAAAAAGTGAAAAAGAAAGCAGAAACATTATGATAAGAAGAGAAGGGATGTTCATTTTCAAACAGGAGATAAGATATGGATTAAAGTTCATCCTCAGAATAGTGTAGCAAGAAACTTTATAGCCAAACTGACTCCCAACCGGAAAGGTCCCTGTTTCTCGGATCTCTTTGAATTATAGGGAAAACTAATTGGATCTTCATGTTTACCATGGAGGAAACCAAGTGTTACTCAGGATGTAAATCCTGGAGGTACTTTAAAAGGACAACGTTGACCTTTACAAGCCTCTAAACTTATAGATCTGTAAGGAGAAAAAAAATTGATTTCCTGACCTTTGACCAGTTCCTTGTCATTTTTTTTTTCTCTCTGCCCAGGAGCCTCTATTCTCCGTACTCTCTCCGTAGTGCTATTTCTTTCTGACTGTACCCTATGTCCCTGGTCAGACCTAGGGCAAAGGAAGCGACCCATTCTCCAGTCCAGCCCTGGGAGAAAACCAGCATGAGATGTGACTCCTCTATACACCAGCCCTGGGTGAAGCCTGCCGCCCCTCAGCGCACCTCCTCTGTCCCCCATCTCTAGAAGCTGACTCACCTCTTCAGCAATCCCTTGACAATTAGACTAGCCACCACGTTTGTGAACCTACTGTGTGCTGAGTATTGTGGTAAGACATTTTCAGACATCATCTTAATTAATCCTCACAACAACCCTATGCATTTGGGCCCCTAGCTGTCTACAGACGACTCTCTCACTTCACCTGTCAGGAAACTCCTGGTGTCCTCACCACATCCTTTCTCTGTCTTCCTCCTTTCTTCAGCCCACCTTTCCTGCAAGCAGAGAGGTCAGGTAAATGGAGGAAAGATCATTTGTAACTCAGAGTTTCGGGGTGGATGGGACAGTTGCTACTAAGATGAGGAAACGGAGGCCTAGAGACAAAAAGGGTGATTTGACGTACAAGCCCTTCAAGTTCAGAGGGGGCAGAGCCAGGAGCCCCCACACCAGCATCGTTTCACTATGGCACACAGCCTTTTTTCATTCACCCAAGTTTGTTCCAGGAGGCCACGGTGAATCCCCAGTCTTCAATGTGAAGTAATTCCCTGTGAGCTAGCTGCCATCTTTAGTGTCAGAGTCTACAGGGAGAAAAGAAGGAAACCTGGAGGCCTTTGCAAGATTGGAGGGAGAAGTGGGGAGTGAAGGGGCAGAGGAATGGATGAGCAAGCGACAGAGAAGATGGACTGTGGGCATGGTTGAATCATGGGGTAAGGGGTGGACGATGCTAAATGATTCATCAATTTATTCCCAATCCTCAAGCCAAGATGACCCTTCTCAAAGTAGACAAGGGACTAGGCAGTGTGATTGGACATATGTTTGCCTCAGGGGCCTGCATAGGACCCCAAATCATTACTCTTTGCTGCTCAAATGGTTTACAACGTCTCTTGCTTTTATGGCATTGCTTACCATTGTGAAGATTTTTGCCATATTTGTGAACCATCTGCATTATTTGCCTCACAGTTTAAATCTATTTTTAAAAACAGATATGTTTTAGGGAAAACTTTGGGTCAGTAGTGTAAATGGAAAGTCAGTGTCATTGCCAAAAATAGAAACATGATAATAAATACGATGAAAACAATACAATGTTATTAGGTGCTGGTAGTTGTCTGTCAAAGGCCCTGAGCCCGAGCTTTGTTCTCTTTTGTTAAAAAGAGAGATTACCAAGTGTTAGGTGTTAAAGGCAGGGCCAAATGGAAATTGTCTCCTTGACCTAAACCAGAAGGATTGACAGAGAAGTTAAATGCTGTTGAACATCACCTAAATTATCTTAAGAACTGCCAATGGTCTTCATCTCAGACCCTGGGGAAATCTGTGGGCCCCTTTCATGTTTCTCCAAAAACCAACGCAGTCACACACACGAAGGAGCAATTAATTCATCAGAGACCATTGTCCAGCTCTGTGAGTTGGGGTGATTCACTTCTCTGGGCTTCAGTTTTCCTCACCCACAAAATGGGAGAGTTAGACCAGATAATGTCTTTCAGTTTTTTCCAGCTCCAGAGCCTACTTCATTTGTCATCTAAGGAAACAAATATCAGCTCTGGGACACAGGACAGCTTGGATGTAATGGGCAGCCAGATGGTACCGTGAAAGGTGAGAGAGAAGGGGCCTGAACCCTGGAGAAGGGGTGGGGTGTGGAAGTATCACAGATAAAAGTCATCCAGTTCCCAGCCTTGCCTGGGGCCACTGAAATAACAAGTCCAGCCAAGAATGCTGAAATGGTAAACATGTAGAACTCTGATCTCTTCATGTTCATCACATTTCAGAACTGAATTGTATAACTTGTGGTCAGAAAATCTGACTTCGTTTTCCTTTTAAAAAAATCATTATCTACTTTGTGATAGGGAGTGTCCTGAATAAACTGATTTCTGTTTGACTGAGAGGTGGTTTGGGCACCTGTTAGGAACCTGGCCTGAATTCTGTCACTTACTAAGAGTATAACTTGGGCAAGTCAGTCTCCATTCTAAAAGGAGGGTTAGTGCATACCACTATTAAATTGCAGTGACTGGGGGTCCTGGGTGGCTTAGTCGGTTAAGCGTCCGACTTTCGCTTAGGTCATGATCTCACGGTTCGTGGGTTCGAGCCCCGCGTCGGGCTCTGTGCTGACTGCCAGCTCAGAGCCTGGAGCCTGTTTCGGTCTGTGACTCCCTCTCTCTCTGACCCTCCCCCGCTCACACTGTCTCTCTCTCTCTCCCAGAAAAAAAAAAAAAATTAAAAAAATAAATAAATTGCAGTGACTGGGCAAGAAAATATGTGTAAAGTGTCTAGCATGGTGTCTAGCAAACAGTAAATGTATAAACGAAAATATTAGCTGTTAGTGTTTCCTGCCCATACAGACCCAGTCCCCCTCAACTCCCGCCCTACTCATGCTCTGGCTGGCACCTTTCTATGTGCCTGTCTCCATGTCCTCTACCAGACGGTCAGCACTCAATAAATCTGCTGAATTGTGTAGAGACCGTTTTGAAAATAATAGAAGCACCCTTTAGCTGAAGACAGGGAAGACTTGTATATTTGTATACTGCCTTCGGATTGGTTGCTGAAAAGCCTAACCCCAAAGTGTGTTATGTATGAGGAATATTTGTCCAGCATATGCAATCTTTATAGGACGTAGTTGAAACAAGTCCTTGTTTGCTAAATTAAGATGAGGAAAGGAACATCATCTCCCACTTCTGTTTCATTTCACCCCAGGATAAGGAAGAAGAGAGGATGCAAGTTTCCCAACTGTCCTGGTTTTCTTCTTGGATTCATCTAAGTGTGTTTACAAAATATACTCAATGGATTCCTTAGTAACGCACACACGATTAGCCCCTTCTGATATCTGAAAGATATATGAATTGCTGAGCTGCTGATGAGAAAGATCCATGAAGAGGTTTTTTTAATTGGTTTAGTAAGATTATTTCCAGTCAACAATTCCCTAGTTTAGTGGCAGAAGATAGATCTGTTTTCCATTAAAGTTAGATGCCAGACTTTTGAATCATTCCAAATAAAAACTATTCCCTTAAAGAGCCACTTGCTATCATTTGTTTTACCGCAAAAAAATAAAAGTCAAGATAGAAACTATTATCCCAGAATGGCATGCTGAAGAGGCACTGGCAACGATAAGGACACAGCTCTTCTGCCAGAACGAAATTTCCAACTACTGCTGCAGGATCCGCTGTGCTTCGTTGGAAACAAATAAACAAACATAAGCCAACTCGCCCTCATCTGTTTCCATCAGCTCAATAAAATCTGCTGCCTTCTACTCGAGAGTTAGAAAATGCTTTGTTGTCTCATTTTTATTTGGTCCTGAGAACCATCCCTCGGAGGCAAATGGGGTGGGAAAGGGAGATAACATCAGAAACAACCCACATGTCCATCAGCTGCTGAATGGATAAATACAATGTGGTATAACCATACAATGGAATATTACTGAGCAATAAAAAAGAATGAAGCTCTGATCCTGCTACAACAGAGATGAACTCTGGCAGCATTAGACTAAGTAAAAGAAGCCAGTCACAAAGGACCGTATATTGTATGATTTCTTTTATATGAAATGTCCACAATAGGCAATCAATAGAGACAGAAAGTAGATTGGTGGTTTCTGAGGGCTGAGGGAGTGTGGTGGGGTTGGGGTAGTACAGAAACAAATGGTAAGGGGTTTCTTTTCCGGGGCAGGTGGTGTAAGAAAAATATTCCAAAACTGACTGAGGTGATGGTGGCACGCTCTGTGATTGTACTAAAAGCCAGTGCATTTTAATCAATAAATAGGCATATTGTGTGGTTTCTTATGTCTCAGGAAAGCTGTTTTTAAAAAGAGAGGGATAACCTTGTGGAGTCTATTTCTGGCGTTAATGTGGGTTCTGTCCCAGCTCTACCACTTAGTGACTGTATGACCTTAGCCACATTACTTCAGCTTTCTGAATCACAACTGACCTCTGTCAGAAATATTGCCTCCCTTGCAGGGTGGGGCAGAGGATCCGATCCGTGCTCTCCCCGAGTGCCTGGGAGTGTGCCACATATGTGGTTAGTGCTTGATAAATGGCGGCTCTGATTATGACCATTCTGATGTTGAGCTCACTGAGGCTCAGACGATGAAAAGCTTTGGTAATGGAAGGGAAATGGGCCCGACTGGCCTCCTTATACATGGCACAGATCTACCTTCTCCATTGCCTTTTCTGAGGCAGAACAGAACATTTAAAAAATTATTTTAATATTTATTTATTTTTGAGAGAGAGAAAGACAGGGGAGTGCTGGGGAGAGGCAGAGAGAGAGGAAGACACACAAAATCTGAAGCGGACTTCCAGGCTCTGAGTTCTCAGCACAGATCCGGGCACGGGGCTTGAACTCATGAGCTGTGAGATCATGACCTGAGCCGAAGTCAGACACTTAACCGACTGAGCCCCCAGGAACCCCATGAGCAGAATGTTTAAAAGAACATCAGAATTGGAAGCAGAAGAAGCAGGCACTTACTCTCTACCATCCGCTGGCTCTGCGCTAGCAGTGAGGACACAGTGAAGGGCTAGGCGGATGTGGTCCCTGTCCTCATGGAGTTCACAGAGTAATGACTAGGAGAACCGGTTCAGGAGCTGGGTTGACTGGAGGCAGACTGCAGATACTACTGTTGATTTGCTCCGTAATCCTGGGTGAGTTATTTAACTTTTCTAAGATTCGATATCTGCAAATGTCAGATGAAAATAATACATAATCTGTGTGTCAACTATACTCAAAACAAATTTTTTTTAGTTGTGGATGTGTTTTTTTATTTTTAAATTTTAATTTCAGCATAATTAACATGCCATGCTGTATTAGTTTCAGGCATACAATATAGTGATTCAACAATCCTGTACATCAGTGCTCATCATGACGCGTGCACTCTTAATCCCCTTCACCTTTTTCACCCCCCAAAAAACCTCAGTAGTAATACATAATCTATAATATTGGTGCGACAATTTAATCACATTTTCTATGTGACATGTTAGATGGCACACAATAAACACTAAAGAAGCAACTGTTATCACTATTGTATTTATTATGATCACCAAGAGTAGTATTGGATCCCAGGACAGAGGACAATCTATTCAACTTCTATTAGCTTATTTCCTTATTTGTGAACTGGACATATTATTCCTGATTATCCCCAGCTTTTTATGTAAACCAGATAAGGAGATTTGTGTAAAAAGCATTTTCGATTTGAGATTATTATTTAATCCCATGAAAGTAGCACCACTCAGAACCCTGAGTGAACCAAAGTATTGCTTTGTTTGGCCTCAAACGGCAAGCACTTCTAAATTACAGCCCTGGGAAATCAAGATGATAGTAAATTATCTGGGCCATCCCCTGGCCTGGGGGACTTGGGGTTAGGGTTCAGGTAGTAAGTCCTAGAGTAAGTGGATGTGTAGCCAGCTTGCAGATTGATGAGGGCTGAGAGGAGCTGGTTACTTGATCCCCAGGAAATGTTTCTGTGCTGGGGTCACTGTTGCCAGCTTTTGAATCAATAAGGCAGCACCTTTCAGACCAGAAAGTTCAATTCTATTTATCAAGTCAAGAGAAGTGAAAAAAGCAGAAGCATGATGAAAGCGGGACACTAGTGAGGCTGCTGTGGAAGCCACAACTTTACTCCTTGAGGAGAAGAGGGCAGGACCAATGTAGAGCGTCCTGTCCCCTGGTTTGCACAAGCTTCAGGGGCTTCTAGGGGGCGGAGGGGGGTCTTCCTTCAAGAGCTCGACCACTTTCCAGCTTCTGACTAGAGAAACAAGCACCAGATACCAATTCATTACAAAAACTTTTACTGAACACATACCAGCAGCCAGGCACCTTTCTAGGCACACATGATAGTCATTCGTGCATTTGCACAACAGTAAATACTGAGCACTTCCTCTCTGCCAGGCACTGTGATAAATGGAACAATGAAGGACATGTAGCCACTCACAGAGTTCCCAGTTTAGTAGGGGAGAGAGGTAAATCAGCAATTACAGAGTGATAAACAGTATGAGGAAGGACTGGGTAGGGTGTTGTCAAAGCACAAAGGAGGGAAACCAGACCTAGACTGGAGGAATCTAGGATGGCTTCCCAGAGGAGGTGATACTTTAGCCAGGAACTGAAGGATGAGTGGAAACTACCCATATGGAAAGGAGGAAGAGACTGCAAGCAAGAGGGAGTAGTGTATCCAAAGGTCTAGGGGTGAAACCCACTGTGTTTGTTGCAGAATGGAAAATGTTCTATTTGGCTGTAGTAAAAACAGTCCATGATGGGGATTGCCCTGAAATACAGCTAAAAAGATTAACTGATGCCACATCTCACCTACCTGCTCAAACTACTCTGGTGTTTCGGAACTGGCTGAAACACACTCGAGGATGTTGGCATGTGGCCGGATAAACAAGGCGAAGGAAGAATTGTTTGAAATAGTAACATGCATTTTCCCAATTTGCATGTTACCTTGCCACGTGTGCCACCATCTGGAGTAAAACCTCCTTCCTTGATTCCCACTGCTACAGAGGCTGCCTCCCCCGTCCGAAGGCCTGACAGCCAGGTTCTGTCCTCCAGGAAGTATCTGTGCCCCAAAACCTAGAGCAGGCACACAGTGTAAGTCATGACATAAAAGAAGCAACCATCCTTCAAATGTGGGTTCTCTCGGTGACTCTATGTTCATAATTTGCAACCCAAACACCCTTTTCCACGCTCCCCCTCCTCCCCTCTCCAGTACGTTGACTTGGCTTTTGAAGTCGCTAAGAACTCCTCAAAGAGGGAGACTCCTAGAGGCAGCCTGGCCACGTATCAAGGAAATGAATGAGACTCACACTTTTATGATAGGCATCAGAGCCCTCGGGTACTTTTCCCACTTTGCATGTTACCTGGCCTCCGTGGGTTCCCGTCTACAGCACTCCTTTGCGTTGTTTCCCATAAACCATTCCTGAGATTTTCAGGCAAGGAGGCACTTGTCATGTGCTGGGTCTGGGGCAGAGGGGAAGGACATTCAGCAAACCAAGCAACATGGCAGCCATGGGCAGAGATCCGGTTTCCTGCATGAAGAGAAAGGATGGGGAGGGGAAAGAAATGACGCAAGATGAACTAACCTAAAAGGCTTTTCTTGGGGTGCCTGGGTGGCTCAGTCAGTTGGGTGGCCGACGTCAGCTCAGGTCATGATCTCATGGTCCATGGGTTTGAGCCCGTGTCAGGCTCTGTGCTGTCCGCTCGGAGCCTGGGGCCTGCTTCAGATTCTGTGATTCCCTCTCTCTCTGCCCTTCCCCCACTCAAGCTCTGTCTCTCTGTCTCAAAAGTAAAATAAACATTAAAAAATTTTTTTAGGGGCGCCTGGGTGGCTTAGTGGGTTAAGCGTCCGACTTTTGCTTAGGTCATGATCTCGCGGTTCGTGGGTTCGAGCCCCGTGTCGGGCTCTGTGCTGACTGCCAGCTCAGAGCCTGGAGCCTATTTCAGTCTGTGACTCCCTCTCTCTCTGACCCTCCCCTGCTCACGCTGTCTCTCTCTCTCTCTCCTAGAAATTAATAAAAAACATTAAAAAAAATTTTTTTTTTAAATTTTTTTTAAAAGGCTTTTCTTGGGAGATACGTGTATGTATTTATATCTGTATTCTTGACTAAGAGTGAAGTGGCTCAGAATAGTGTTTCTCAAACTTAACGTGCATGTGAATCACCTGGGGAGTTTGCTGAACTCCACCTTCCGATTCAGTACATCTGGGGTGAGGCTTGAGGTCTGCATTTCTAAAAAGCTCTCAGACGACCATGTTGGATATCTATTGCTGCATAACAATTCACCCCGAAATTCAGCAGTGTGAAACAAGTGTGTTCTCACACAGTTTCTGAGGGTCAGGACTCTGGGAGGGTTCTGGCGTGGGCTCTCTCATGAAGTGACAAATACGCCGTCCTGTGGGGGGCAGTCTCTGAAGGGACTGGCCCCTCTTCTGCCGGGCTCACTCTTGTTGGTTACTATTGGCAGGGCTCCAGTTCCTCACCACGTGGGCCTCTCCAGAGGGTTGCAGGTGAGGAGCAGAGAGAAACAGGGACAGAGGATCGGAAGTGGGCTCCACGCTGACAGCAAGGAACCCAAGGCTGGGTTCAAACTCACAAACCAAACTATGAGATCATAACCCAAGCCGAAGTCAAGCAGTCAACTGACTGAGCCACCTAGGTGCCCCTGTGAACTCCTTTTTTAAACCATGATAACTAAAGGGGCACCTGTGTGGTTCAAGTTAGTTAAGCGTCCGACTCCTGATTTTGGCTCAGGTCATGATCTCACTGTTCCTGAGATGGAGCTCCGCATCGGGTTCTGAGCTGACAGCACAGAGCCTGCTTGGGAGTCTAGCTCTCTTTCTCTGCCCCTCCCCCACTCATGAGCATGCAAATGCGCATGCTCTCGCTCTCTCTCAAAACAAATAAATGAACTTTAAAAAACTCTTAAAAATAATAAAACCATCATAGATATCATTGCTGCTAGTCCTCAGTCCACATCTGGAGAGAAAACGGTTTAGAAGTAGACATACTGCTGCGGTCGCAAAGTCATTTAACCTCTCAGTACCTTGACTGTAAAATGGATGTAAGGATGGAAGTCATCCCATAGGGTTTTTGCCTTATGAGATAAGGCACAGAGACTGCTCAGCACAGTACGCAGTGTGTGCAAGTGCTCAGTTAGTGGGAACCATTGTCATTATGATCCAGAATGTTGTCATTTGAGAAGCAGACGTGTCTCCCAATGCCAGGGGCTGCAGCCTCTGGTCACTTGCTCCTTGGTCTCAGTGCTGCCCTGAGCAGGTTGTCTTTTGTCCCCTGAGACAACAGGGTGAGTACTGAATTGTGCAGGAATCCCATAGGCTTTCTCACCAGCCTCCGGCCTCCTGCACAGGGGCTTCCGAGTGGCGGGGTGGGAAGTAGGGGAGCAATGCCTCACAGCAGGAAACCAATGTTGGGGATGCAGCGCAGACAGTTTAAGGCGGGCGTTGGTTGACTCTCAGGGTCATGTTAGCACTAGACCCACTGAACCAGAATCTCTGGGTAACCTGCATTTATAACACATGCTGTAGGAGAATTCCTATGTACATTAGAGTTTGAGAGGCACTGCAGACAGATGCAGGAGATTTATTTATTCACCTACCTCCCCCCTCACCTCCCAAAAGAACGGGAAGGCTTGACTTGGAGTTCCTGAGAACAATAATGAGCTGTCCTCCTGGGGCCCTGTCTGAGGCCAGAGCTGGACTGGCCCTGGGGTTGACCCGGTGCAGAACTTCTGTCCTGGTGACTAATGACCCAGCACGGCCCAGCCTGGCTGCGGTTTGTCTCCAGGCCCCGTGACAGGCCCATCCACCCAGATAACCACAATCTTGCTTTGTGGGATCAAATACTGGCTCAGGATTTATGAGTCCAAGAAACGACAAGGCTTGCTAGAGAGGGGGCGGCGGAGGGCAGGGGGCGGCCTCTTCTCCCTCCGGAGCCTTAGCTGCCTTACCTAGCTTCAGGCTGCAGGGCAGGCCAAGGCGACAGGCTGCTGACCATCGTGGGTCGGAACAGGGTCAGAGGGCCAGTGAATAGCAGAGCGGCTGCTCCATGTCTCCACTCAACCCCTTTCACTTGTGTTCGAGGGTGAAATCATTGCATGGTACATGCTGGTGCATTTTGTCATCCTCAAACCAAAGATGAGGTCAAAAATAAAAAAGCAGCATTCTCCCATTCCGTAATCAGGGAATGGAAAAGACTTTTGTGTCATTGTTACCCCCTCAACCACTGGAATTAACGGCTTGCTGAGTGCTGAGATGCTGCAGGCCTGAGTTATCAATTCCAATAGGCATCTTTCTATCTTTGTTCCTCCTTTAGGAACTTGGGTCTGTGTCTCACACGGCTTTTGAAAAGTAGAAAGTGTGGGCGAACTCCAACCTGAGCTTCCACATGTTCGGTTCTCACTGATCGTAGCGGGGCAGCATTCATTCATTGATTTATTGATTTAGTTGTTCATTTAAGTGATTTTGATTATGTACTATTTGCCAGGCACTTTCTTAGGCAGCTGAAGATACAGATACCGGGACTGATGATGGAATTTACATTCTGGGGAGTGGGGAGTGCCAGTGGAGATAAATAAAAAACAAGGGAACATATAAATTAGGATAATTTCCGGTTGTGATGAAGCAGGGCTGGAGGTTGCTAGGAGCATTTTTAACGATCATTAACCTGTGTTGTGGTTGGAGAAAGGAAAGAATTAGAAACTGATTTGCAATTTAGACTTTCAATCTTTTTATTATTCCTCTGCTAAAATGGCTACCTGACTATCTGTTGCCTGCTTTCCACTCTCCGTTTCGTTTGGATGGGACATCATGCAGCCTTACAGCACAGGGCCCCCATTAATAGCACGGTTGTTACTGCACAGATCTGTCCAGGTCAGATTTTATTGTTTTTGGCTCAAGTCTGCTGCAAAATTTACAGAGCAAAGAGAGGTACAGTGTGGTCTACTGAGCAAGTTACTGAGTTAGAGTGAGTTTCTACGCTTGAAGATACTTCGCGTTTAAACGCAATTTCATAAAAGTCATCATTAGACTAATATATCACAAAGGCAAGTCAGCAGTGATATATGTTTTAACTGTGAGTTTTGGAGTCCCAGTAAGAAAGAAAGTAGGAAAGAAAGCCTTGAACATAGGATTGGGGTGACTTTTCTTATATATTTTGGGGGTGATGGAACCCTCTGAGACCTGTAGAACACTCTAAACACTGGAAAATGCACACATGTACATTCACATAAAATTTCAGGGTCCGTGAACTCTGGAAGTCCATTCATTGACCTCCCAAGGGATCCATGGACCCTAGCTTCCTGCTCTAAAATTTATATTTATGGAAAGATATCCGGGATATCTTTAAGTAAAAAAAAAAAAATTACAGACAGTATATATAGCATGATTCCATTTTCCTTTTCAATGTTATATATAAATGAACATTTGATACCTTAGGGGAGTGGGATCAAGTGAAAGCTTCACTTGTTACCTTTTATTTTACATACTCCACCTTAAATTATTTTATGTACAAACGTGTTACTTTTGTAATAATAATCTTCTTAAAAATCAAGCCTTCAAAAAATAGAAACCATGACTATGAGTCAGAGAGTGCACTTACCATTTCTGGGAAACTGATCTTGACTGAGAATGAATACTTCCAGGAGGCCCTAGTGTGGACCAGAATATAAGTGGCCAAGGGGCGCCTGGGTGGCTTAGTCGGTTAAGCGTCCGACTTTCACTTGGGTCATGATCTCGCGGTTCGTGGGTTCGAGCCCCGCGTCGGGCTCTGTGCTGACTGACAGCTCAGAGCCTGGAGCCTGTTTCGGTCTGTGACTCCCTCTCTC